>PITA01025451.1:0-11010 GCA_004023965.1 Spilogale gracilis
GTCGCGTCCCACATCGGGCTCCCTGCTCGGCGGGAAGCCTGCTTCTCCCTCTCTCACTCCCCCTGCTTGTGTTCCCTCTCTGGCTGTGTTTCTGTCAGATACATAAAATCTTTAAAAAAAAAAAAAAGATACTGGAAGCATAAAAATAATCTAAATTTTGACCAAATAAAGGTATATATACTTAATTGAAATGTTGGGCAGATATGAAAAAAATAATATGGAAAATAGTTGTTATGCTATTAGGGGAAAATATGCAGAACCTATGCTAGAGGCTGGGTGTTGTTCCCGTGTCTCTTCCTGTCCTGCATGAACATGTCTTCATTGTTCCAAGGACTGTAGGTGCTCATTAGAGACCCCAAATGCAAATAGAAACATCCCCAGAAAACCAAAAATAAATAATAATAATAATAAAAGCAGAGACAGTATTTAGGTGCAAGCCAGAAATGTTCCGTGGCCACAGTGCGAGCCCCCGTCCTCGGGCCCTGATGAGGCGCCGCCTGCGCCCTCCAGACAGGCTGGGAGCGGTGATGGGCGAAGTCAGCGCTCATGACCATTTTTATAAACACTATACAAACAAACAAAATAGGGTTTCTCTTTTTAAAGTATTACTTTTCCATTACAAAGAACCCATGGTCATTATGGAAGTGTTGGGCGCTGCAGAAAATAGAAGGAAGGCAAAAAACAAGTCCCTTTACCAACGCAAAGACAACTCTTGCTGACATTTTGTGTATTTTTTTCCAGTCTCCTTTCCATATGCGGGTTTTTATTTTATTCTGTTTGGGGGGCCTGATGGAGAATTTAAGACAAGATTCAAGCAAAGCCGCCGCGCAGCTGTGAAGTGAGCTGTGTGCAGAGGGCGGTGGTCTTCACACCCGAGTCTCTGATCATGAAACACAGACCAACAAATACATGATTCAGAAGTGTTTGAGCTGCAAGAAAAAGGAGGAAAATAAACTGAATAAACATTATCACACACACTGGATTCTGTATTCTACATGTAAAGAACACTGTTCTCTTTGGATGTCAGTGAAAATATTTCAACACTGGATCGTGTAATAGGTGTGCCATAAAGCCCTGGGCCCTAAGAGAAGCCCCCAGGAAGATGGGTCTGGTCCATGAGGGAGGGAGGAGCCGAGGTTGGCCCAGTTGCGAGAAGGCGGCTTGGAGGACACCGGCCACGCCCCTCCCCTCCCCCCAGCCCTGTGACCTGGGTGCTTGGCCAGGGTCCTCATGACGGCCCCGAGGGTTGGAAGATGAGCCAGGGCGGAGGAGCAGGCAGCTGGTTCCCCACAGGGTGCAGTAGTGAGGCGTGCCTAGGAGAAAGGCAGTGCGGGAGGAAGAGCCAGTGTGGGGTCCGAACTCAAGGCTCCCTGAACCATCACCGGAAGGATGAGAAACAGGAACATTTACCTGCTGACTCCTGGCCCCTGCAGGTGGAGGGCGGCCTGGGAGTGTGCACCCTCCGCCCTTCAGAGCCGCTCACAGGCACAGTGGAGGTCAGAAGTCCTGCCCCCAAGTTCTGGTCCTTGGAAGCTGAGCAGTGTTGCTGATCTCAATGGAGGCCCAGGGAGCAAAACCCAGGACCACAGTGTGTGTGGGAAGACCCTCCCGCACGAGCCAGGGCGGAGGAGCAGGCAGGACCCACAGGGTGCAGCAGGGGCCCAAGGCCACCACCCTCTCCGAAGGAGCTCTGCCAGGTGTGGACACAGGTGTGGTGGGAACTGTGCAGGGGTGAAGGACAGGAGTTGATCCTGCGCGTGCCCTCCCCCAACCGCCGCCTGGAGCTGCCTGCCGTCTCACGCCTGGGGCCTGTCCTGGGGGAGTGCCCACTGCTCCCTGGGCCCTTTGAATCAAGCCCTTGCACGCACAGAGCTCGGCAGAGAAGAGGGTTAAACAATTGACCCTGAAAGCACTCTCAGCCATCATTTGAGTTGATGGCAAAAAGGGGACCCTGCATTTCATTTCTTATTTCCTTTGTGCAGATTTGGAGCAGGTAGGCCCTGGCACCTGGGGGTGTGGTGCCTGCCCTGTGCAAAGGCCCACCTCCACAGATCCCCACTCAGGGGCCTCGCCCCTCCTCGGGGCCTTCACCTACACAGAGCACCTAACCCTGGGGGGCGACACCTGCCCGCGCTCCTGCACCAGGCCACCGGTCCCTGTGCTCAGCGGAGGGGCATGGAGGAGGCTCCTGGGAAGGGGAGCACCGCCCGCCACCAGGACCCTGCCCCGTCCTTCCTCGGGACTCCATGTGGGGCCTGGACTGTGCAGCACGTGGGGCGGTATCACAGGGCCGGTGACTCGCCCGGTCAGGGTGGCAGGGGACGAGGAGGAGGTCACGCTGTCCCCCCCCACCGTGGGCCCCCGGGGCAGTGCCCCACGTCCCCAAGCACAGCGCAGAACACCGAACGCTCTGGCAGGACCACTCCTCTCCCGCCAGCCCACATTTGCCTGGGTTGGGAGGGTGGGTGTTGGTACTTAATTTCCTTCTGTACCAGTTAGCATCTCGTGGTCACAACCAAACTATAAAAACTGACTCTGGATAACTTTTTTTAAAAAAGAATTAGGTTGGTGTATATATAGGAAATCAAATATGATTGGTAGAACTTTAAAAAATACGTATTTATTTGACAGAGAGTGAGAGAGCACAAGCAAGGGGAATGACGGAGGGAGAAGACTCCCGGGATCATGACCTGAGCCGGAGGCCGATGCCTCACTGACTGAGTCACCAACGGGAAATTTAGGGGGAGGGTGCTGGGGGCTCCCGGGGTGGAAGAGAAGGCGTGACAAGAGGGCCCCAGAGGGTCAGTGGCTGCCTCAAGGGTGGGTGGGCCGCAGGTCCTGCCCCCGCCTGGCCCAGCTCTGCGGGAGAAGCAGCCCCTTCTCCTGTTCTGTGGGTCTCCCCCCTCCCCCCCCATCCCCATCTGGGTGACGGCCAGCACTGGACTGACGGCCCCTCCCTCCAGGTCCCACTGGGCATTGGTGCTCCTGGGGAGTGCAGGCTCTGGGCCCCCTATGTTTCCACTATTTGCAAAATGATGAGATGTTCCCACTCCTGCTGGGGAGTTGGCCAGGCCACCGTCCCACAACTGCTCTCTCAAGGGCCCTCGCTGCCAGTCAGCTGGGGGGCACCCCAGACCCTCTTTCTCCCTTGGGTCGTTTTCCTCTGAGACCACCTGAAGAACCCGGAGAGACTCAGCTCTCTGTCCTTGCCATGGGGGGGATGGTGCTGGGCTGCCCCCGGAGAATGCGGTCTGTGGGGGCGAGGGTCATCCCGTGCCCTGTGGCCGCGACCACTGGGGGCGGGGATCTGCGCACGCAGGGGCCCAGGAGGCCAGCGGGGAGACCGGCGGGGACGCGTCGGTGGCGGCACTCCTCCCTCGGTCCTCGCTCACCCCTGCGCCGGGCGGGGTCCAGGTGACCGCCGCCTCGCACCCCTGAAAGGCGGAGTCAGGGAGCAGCGAGGTAAGGTCACACCCACGTTAGCGCCCTGCCGGCGCGGTCTGTGGAGCACAGGGACTCAGACTGGGATGGCCGGCATCGGCTGCGCCCCTCTACCCGGTCCTCGCACTCTGGGGACCAAAAACATCCAGGCAAGAGGCAAATTTAAGCATTATTCGGTGACATCATCCCCTTTGCTCCCCCTTCTGGTCACTTGGGGGACAGGCGAGCAGGTGGCGGGCAGGGGTGGTCCCCCTGCAGGGGCTGGCGGCTCCAGACAGCTCCTCTGCGTCCGCGGGGCGCCTGAAGGGAAGCCGCCGCCCCTTCCAAGCACACCGATCGCTCCCTCGGCAGACCGGGCTGCGGGAGGAAGTCGCTGGTGGGAATGGAAACCGCTGGCCTGGGGAATGGAGAATCAGCTCACAGGAGAAGGGGCTGCTTTTTAAACCAACAGTAGCGGAGAAGAAAGGGAAGGGCAGGGACAGCCCAGACGGCATTTGGGGCCACGATGAGTGTGTGCGGGGGGCACACGAGTGACTGGTGAGGGCAGCTGGAAGGACGAGAGACAAGCATTTCTGCTGCAAAACCAAAAGTGGGTGGAGAGGGTGAGTCTGCTTCTCTTGCGAACCTTGGGTGCGCCACCGCCCCTCCGCTCTCCGCGGACAGAGCAGCACCCAGATGTGCTCGGTGACCCCTGCCCCCTCCCGCAATGACTGCGCTGTTACAGGGCCTACACTCTTCCTCTGTGGTGTTTATGAGCAAAGCCCTCATCTCCCGTGAGGTCCAGAATACACAGGTGACCACCCAAATGTGCGGCTTTCTTGCTTTACACACATACGCACGCACCCTGCTTCTGCCCTGTCAGGTTAGAGAAAGTTCGTACCCCCGTGTCCCCTCACATGTCCCCCGCCCCACCCAGGAGGAAGGGGCACCTACTGCGCCAGAATTCCACCTGTTGGGGTCTCAGGGCTGACGCCCATACCCTTCACGAGACAAG
Source organism: Spilogale gracilis (assembly GCA_004023965.1). NCBI lineage: Eukaryota > Metazoa > Chordata > Mammalia > Carnivora > Mephitidae > Spilogale > Spilogale gracilis. Next base: position 4,436 of record PITA01025451.1, read on the forward strand.
AAGTGCCCTGGGAGCAGCGAGGGGTCCCCTCTGGTGACCGGGGCCCCAGCACCATGCACAGCCCTCGGTGCTGAGCAAACCGGAGCCAGGTGGGCAAGGGGGGTGCGGGGGCCTGGAGCAGCCCCTGCTTGGGGCTGTGCGCGGGTGTGAGCGCTGGGCTGGTTCGTGCTGAGCATTTGCTGTCTGGAGGTCAGGTACAGACGGTGGGCACCCGGTTCCTCAGTCCTCACTCTGGAAGCAGGGCACCTGGAGGTGACTGTGTGCCCGCCGGAAGAGAAGGGGCAGCCTACGGGGAGGGCACACCCAGCTCATCTGGGGCCTCCTGATGCCAGCGTCACTGGCTACAAGGGTCCCCAAGGAAACCACTGCCCTGGAGGCAGGCAGCCCCAGGACACAGCAGATCTGGGGCATGATCAGTGTAGCCCCCGGAGCAGCCGCGGGGGGCTGGGAGAGCCCCACGGACGTCCAGCGGGGGCCTCAGCACACGGCATCTGGCAGCACCGCTCACTCTCCAAACCGCCAGTGCGCGCCGTGCTTGCCGCCCGTCTGGTCCCGCGTCCCATTCCCGCAGGACTTCGGGCTGAGAGTAGTGGAACCCACGGCAGTGGCTCACGCAGGTAGTGTTTATCGTACCGTGAGCTCCGGAGGCAGTGGCTGGGGGCACAGCTGCAGGCTGTCAGGTCCGGGAGCGAGGGCACCCCTCCCTGCCCCCAGCGGAAGAACACTGCAGGGGGACCCCAGGGTCCTGGAGGACGGCCAGTGACCTTTCACTGACCAGGACTCTTAGTCCCTTGCCAGTCCGGGACCGACCATGGGGTGGGACTGTGACCGGCTCAGACTAGGTCTGGGAGAGTCCATGGGCCTCTGCCCCAAACTGGGAAAGCCAGGGTCCATTAGGCGGCCATGGATGCTGCCCCTCAAGTACCCAGTGCTCTTCTCGCTGAGCCAGCGGGACGGGGCTGTGCGCACCTGCCGCGCGTGTGGGCACAGGTGACTACAGGGTGTCCACACTGCTAACCTGGGTCCAGGTGGGCAGTCAGGGGTCCTCTCCGCAGGGCCACTGCTAGAGCACCCTGGCCCCACCAGAGGACAGCCGAGCCGGCATGCCAGGGCTGAGGGCTGCCAGGAGGGGAGTGGGGCCGGCCTCAGAGGCTACAGGGCCTCTAAGGAGTTTGAGCGTAATTCTGAGCACTGCGGGCAGCCTGCAGAGTTCTGAGCAAGGACGGAGTGCACCCTGAGCTGCACCTTCGCCTGCTGGGTGGGGAAGCCAGGAGACAGGACCCGTGCGGGGAGACGGAAAATGCCGAGGTCTGAGAGGGGCAGAGGCTGGCAGGGTGAGCCATCCCGGGAGCTTATCTCCTGTTATCCCCACGCGGAAGGCACACTCGCCGGTGAGAGTCCCCCAGCCCTAGTGCCAGCTCCTCCAGGCATGGCTCAGGGAGCACCTGCGGCTCAGGAGTGCTGGGCACCTGCAGGGTCTCTGTCCACGCGCCCTCACCCCCTCACCCCACCCCCCCTGCTCCCCTGCACAGCGAAGCACTTACTACGGCCTCGGGGAGGGACACGCCCACGCTCGGGAACCAATCCCAGTGGCCGTGGGGCAGCTCGAGGGGCACGGGAGCTTGGGTTCCGACCCCAGCCCGACCCCTTACGGCTGGGTGACCTCAGACGTGCGGCGGGGGCTCTGCAGGCCTCAGTTTCCTCGTCTGTAACGCGGGCAGGACAGCACCTGCCTCGGGGCCATCCTCAGGACTGGACGAATGAGCACACCGACGAGTACCAGCTGGTGTTATTGGGTTCCCGGGTACAAAGCACCTCTGCACCCCCTGGGCATGCGGCGAGGCGCCCGCGGTCAGGCCTGGGGCTCCGGGCAGTGGCAGCAGGATGGCCGCGGGACACAGCCAGGCTGGCAGCAGATCTGCAGGGCAGGGTCCTCGCCCCGGGCCATCTGGCTGGGGCTGAAGGTCACGGAAGCATCGAACTGAGCCTTGAGCAGCTGCAGCTGCTTCAGTGCCTGCATGGCCTCTGGGGCGACTTCGGTCACACCGCCCAGAAGGTTGTAGTTCTCCCCGGGGTCCTCAGACAGGTCAAAGAGCAGCGGGGGCTCATGGGCCGTCAGAGGGTTAGAGGCGTGGCAGGCAGGGTCTGGCGTGGTGTCGCTGTGGATGGAGCCTGGAGAGGCAGCACGTGTGGGCAGAGGGCAGGAGGGGCAGGAAGGGCTGGGGGCTACCAGGGGGCCGGCAGGGCTGGGGGAGGGCAGTTACCCTGGGTGAAGAAGTGAGCTTTGTACTTCCCACTGCGCACAGCGAACACCCCGTGGACCTCGTCTGGGTATGCCGAGTAGAAGAAGAGAGACTGCCGGGGGCTCTGGGGGCAAAGTCAGGGGTCACAGGCTGGGCCGGGGTCCCCCAGAGCCTATCTGCACGTACCCGGAGCCACTGGCCTGGTGTTGGGCCCTGGACGTGGCGCTGTTCCTGCCCAGGAAGCCCACCGGCAGCCCCTCCGGGATGCCACTCAGCAGCGGCCCCGTGGGCTGCAGCAGGAGCGCTGGGGTCTCGGGGTCGTGAGCCCTACCTTGCCCGTGCCCAGCAGCAGGGGGCTGAGGTCAACACCATCCAACGTGACGTTGGGCAGCGGAGCCCCCGTCAGGGCTGCCACGGTGGGCAGCAGGTCCAGGGAGCTGGCCAGCTCATGCGTCACCCCTGGAGGCAGAAGGCTGCGTGATCACCCCACTGGCCGCCGGGGCTGGGGAGGTGGGGCCGGGGGCTCGTGAGGAGAGGGCCTGCACACTGACCAGGAGCGATGTGGCCTGGCCAGAAGGCCAAGGCAGGCTCACGGACACCCCCCTCAAAGGTGGTTCCCTTTCCACAGCGAAGAAGGCCCGAGCAGCCGCCATGGGACATCCTCATGGTCTCAGGCCTGGGACATGCAAGGGAGTGGTCAGCGACACTGAAGGTGACCCATGGCGACCCTGCCCCAGAGGTCCATGCTGCGCACCAAAGTGGCCAGCCATGCCCGTCCCCTCTGCTCCCTAGACCAGCCCCTCCAAGGACTGGTGGCCCCCAGCTTCCCACAGGCACTTTGGGTCACCGTGACACCTCTGGCCCATTGTCCTCAGCCAGTAGGCGGGCTGGGGAGGCGTCAGCTGGCACATCCCAACCCCCTACCACAGCAAACCCGTTGTCTGCAGTGAAGATGACCAGCGTCTCCCCAAGCAGCCCCAGGTCCCCCACGGCTGTCATCAGGGCCCCCACAGCTGCGTCCAGCTCCATGAGGGAGTCCCCAAATGGCCCTCGGCCGGAGCGCCCGGAGAAGCTCTGCCCGCTGAACTGGGGGTAGTGGGTGTGCTGTGGGTGGAGACAGGTGTCAGTGCTGCGTCGGGCTCAAGGGCGGCCCAGGGACAAGGCCAAGGGCACTCACGTGAGAGGCGTAGTACAGGAAAAATGGCCGGCCCTGGCGCTGGGCATCAGCCATGAGGTCGCGGGCAAAAGCCACATAGCGGGCCTCCAGTCCAGGCAGCCAGGGGGGCTGTGCTTCCACGGACAGGTTGGCCAACAGCGGGATAGGGACCAGGCCCTGGTCGCAGGTGCCATCACAGGGGGTGGACGGCGGGAAGCAGGTCAGGTTCTGGCAAGGGCCCTGGCGGAGCAGCTCCATTCAACAGTCTGCGCTGCGGGGTGGGGCTCAGGGGTCAAGGGGAAGGGCACTGGGGGGAGGTGGGAGGAGGGTGCTGAGGGTCCTGGAGGCTCCTACCTGGTCATGGGAGTATGGGATGCCCAGGAATCGATGGAAGCCCTGGTGGGGGGGCAGGAAGGCCCCCTCAGGCCCCACCCCAAGGTGCCACTTGCCAGCTATCCCTGTGAGGTAACCCTGGGCAGCCAGGACCTCGGCCAGAGTCACCTCCTCCAGGGGCAGGCCCCCTCGGGAGCTGGGCTCCAGAACTCCAGGGTACAGGCCCGTCCGAACGGGGAGTCGGCCGGTCAGGAGCGCAGCCCTACAGGACAAGTCACAGAGCCCGTGAGACAGCCACTAAGGGTGTAATGGGCCCATGGAGGAGGGAAGAGAGGGAGGAAGACCGAGAAATGTGAATGTCTCCAAAGAGATAGAGCCCTCTGCCTCCCCGAAGCTGGGGCGCGCCCTATGGGCTCCCCTGCCGCCTCACTTACCGGGAGGGTGTGCACAGAGACGTGGGCACATAGAAGTCGGTGAAGCGCAGCCCCCCTGCAGCCAGCTGGTCCAGGTTGGGGGTGGTGGAGCTGGGGTGCCCATAGGAGCCCAGGTCCCCATAGCCCAGGTCATCAGCAAAGATCAGCATGATGTTAGGTGGGCCAGCAGTGGCCAGGCCTATGGCCAAGGCCAGAGCAAGGGCCCACAGTGCCACCATGCCACACAGCACGGACGACTGTCACAAGAGACCCTTGGGAGGGAAAGCAAACTGGCTCCAGCAAGCCCTACTCCTGAGACCCCAGATCCGGGCACTACTTTCCTCTGAGACCCCAAATCCAAGCACTATCCTCCTCTGAGACTCTGGGGACACCTCTCCCCTGAGACCCCAGACCCGGGCACTACCTTCCTCTGAGACCCCAAATCCAAGCACTATCCTCCTCTGAAAACTCCGGGGACACCTCTCCCCTGAGACCCCAGATCCAGGCACTACCCTCCTCTGAGACCCCTGGCACTTCCTCTCCCCTGAGACCCCAGACCCAAATACTCCCGGACCCAGACAACCCCTTCCCAGTGGACTTCCGGAGACCCCTGACCCCAACAGAACCCAGGAGACCGTAGCCTGGGATATAACTCCCTGGAGACCCTCGGGGACCAGGACACCTGATTCTCGGGCGATCTGACCCTCTTCACCTAGAGGCTGAGGCTCAGGCTCGAGGTCAGGGGCAGAAGTCACATGACACTGACGCCCGGGTCCGGCGCGGCCGGACGAGGCCAGTACCAGACCGAGGAGGGGCGGTCGGGACAGCGGACAGCGGTGCCCTCCGCGGGCGCTTCCGCCTCGGCCGCGCCCCGCCTCTGTCCCCGCCCTGCGGTCCCGTGACCCTCCGCGCGCTGCAGCCCGGGGGCGGGGCTCGCGGGGCGGGGCTCGCGGGGCGGGGCCTGCTCGGGCGCGGACTGGGTCGAGGTTGGGCTTGGGGGTCGCCGGGCGCGGCGGGCCGGTTCGGCGCGGGGCGGTTCGTGCTCGGCCGGTTTCGCACCCCGAGGCCGTTGGAGGGTCTGGAGCGGGCCGGGCTGCGGCCGCGCGCGGGGTCGGGCGGGGCCCCCACACTTCTGGGACTGTGAGCCTCGGGCCCTTTTGGAAAGGGTCTGAGCGCAAGGGGGTGTTGTGGGCATCGCTGGATGAGCCACGCGGAGCGAAGACCGTGGAACCCCCACCGACTGCTGGCTTTTTCCCCAACGTTACTTCCGGCGCTTTTCTCGAAATTTCAAACCTTTCCCCCCCGCCCGCAGCTCCCAAGGCAGCTCCCCTCACCGCAGGAAACACGTGCACGTGTCTGTGTGTCCGTTTGTGTGCGTGTGTGGCGGGGATGTGTGTGTCTGGCCTGCCTTGGGGTGCACAGTGGGAGGAGCCCCCTGCCAGGAGACGAGTATGCTCTGGCTCCATCACTGGATGACCTTGGACAGAGGACTTCATTTTTTTTGGCCCCCAGCTGGTTTAGCTGTCTCGAATCAGAGGGCGTGCCCAGGAGGAAGGTTAGGTGGGTGTTTTACTCAGTACAGTAACTGGGGACCCCTGCCCGCAGCTCCCTCAGGGCAGCTCCCCTCACAGCAGGAAACGCTCCAGGGCAGCTTTCTGGCCTCAGTTTCCCCCACAAGCTCAGGGCATCCCTCTGGGACCTCGGACCTCAAAAGGACCAGGACCTGGGTTTCAGATTGGGGAAGCTCTGAGCCTGGAATCTGGGAGAGTGGACAGCGTCCTGAACGGCCTCTGGGGACTGGGCTGGGGGCCAGGACCCAGCTTCCGCTGAAGCTCAGCCTGGCTGGGGAGCTGGCATTTGCCTGATGAAGGGGGGTGGGGGGAGCCAAATTCCAAGGGCAGGAACTCTCAGGGATGGAGCTCCCGGTTGTGGTCAAGGGTTCCTGCTGGCCTTGTTGGGAAAGGAAGGGTCCAGTCTCTGGCAACCCATCCCCTTCGTGGCACATTCCAGGGGGGGTTTCTGGGCCGTTGCGTGGGAGCGGTACGGGGTTGAGTGGCCAGGACAGGAAGTTTCTCTATGGCCCAGAAATCTTTGAACCTGTAATTGGAGCTATCACAGCTGGTCGGCGCTGTGAATTGGAGTTTAAAAGGAGTTAACCAAAAGCACTTTCTTCCCTTTCAGCGGCAAGCTGGAAACTACCCCAGGCAGCCGAGGACCTGCCCTGATTCTTGGGAAGAGCCTGCCTGTGGTTGTAATGTTATGCAAATGTCTGGCATCTTCCCCCTCCGGCTCCTGAAGGCTGCTCAGGTGTGTGCCCACGGGACGGCTGCGCTCGCGGGCCCCGACCCCCAGGCAGGGGGAAGGTCTGTGTGCTGCCGGCTATGTTTGTTCAAAGGCAGCCTCTGCAGGCGTCTGAGTCTTTGGGAGATG
>PITA01025451.1:11110-24489 GCA_004023965.1 Spilogale gracilis
GGGGGGGGGTGAGTGGCTTCAGTGAGAAGACCCAGCCCGCAGGAAGGGACTCCACAGTGCTTCCTGGGCCTGTCTGATGGGGACCGAGGACATCGGAGCCCATCTGTGCAGGCCTCCACCTCCATCCTCGTCGCCCCCAGGTTGCATTTCCTCCCCCACAGCCGCCCTGATGTGGTTGGCCCCCCTTCCAGAAGGGCTCAGCTGGTGGGCGCGTGTCTCCACCAAGGGAGGGAGGTTTCCTTGACCAAACTTTAGTCAGGCTCCTGAACCTTCCCTAGGCCCATCTGTGCACCTTCCTGTAAATCCCAGTTTTAGCAAGAACCCTCCACCCTCGATATCTGATCAGGTTCCTTCCCTCCGCCTTCTCTTCAAAGATTTCATCTATTTATTTGAGAGAGAGAGAGAGAGGGAGACCGCGTGCTCGTGCACACATAGGGGAGGGGCAGAAGGAGAAGCAGGCTCCCCAGTGAGCAGGGAGCCCTACATGGAGCTTCATCCCAGGCCCCAGGATCTGCTTAACGACTGAGCCACCCAGGGGCCCCTCTGATCAGGTTCTCGATCCCCGCTCCCCTTGCTGATGACTGATCACCTGGCCTGCCCTCGCAACCCCTCCCTGTCCCCCCAGGCTTTTCCTTGCCCGAGAGTCACTGACACCCCCCCCCTTGGTGTTGTAGGTCACGTTTCCTTGACCCTCACAAGGTCCCTGTCTGGGTCTGAAAATTAAACTGACAAAGATTAACAGAAAGCTCATGCCTTTGCTTGATTTTATAAGCTTTACGTGACATGGGAGACTTCATAAGGGGATGGCCCGAGGAAGTAGGGTGAAGCTGTGTGTGCCCCTCCGCGGTCTGACCGGGACCGCCGTGCGGGCTGTGGGGGCTCAGGGCTGGAGGCCCAGGTCTGACCGGGACCGCCGTGCGGGCTGCGGGGGCTCAGGGCTGGAGGCCCAGGTCTGACCGGGACCGCCGTGCGGGCTGCGGGGGCTCAGGGCTGGAGGCTCAGGTCTGACCGGGACCGCCGTGCGGGCTGCGGGGGCTCAGGGCTGGAGGCTCAGGTCTGACCCGGACCGCCGTGCGGGCTGCGGGGGCTCAGGGCTGGAGGCTCGGGACTAGAGTGCCAAAGCTCAGCAAGGCCAGCTTGTCGGGCTTCTTCCCTTTGTCTTTGGCACAAGGCTGCTCCTGTTCCCTGCGGATGGGGGGGCCCTCTCCCAGGAGGGCTTGATGGCCTGTGTCAGGGGACAAGGGAAGGGGAGGTCACAGTGACCTTCCTGCTTCTGCTGTTTTCTCAGACTACTTCAGCTCCAAGCGTTCGGGGCAGCATGCTCTGAGCCCTATTTCTGTAGATTCCCACTTGGCCACGCTGCGATCAGAGCTGAGCCCCCAGCACAGAGTTCCATGGCTGTGGTCTGTGTACCTGCGGCGACAGTCCTGGGTAACGTGTGCCTTACTGTTTTCCCTGGTGAAGCGTTCTTCCTTCAACATTCCGGTGAGTTGACCTAACAGTGTGACGTCAGTCTCGGGAGCACAGTCAGGAGTCGGCACTTCCCACTGTCCTCACTGCTCTTCTTGGCCAGCGCCCCCGAGCCCACCAGCGAGCTGTCCCTACACTCCGGTAGCAGCCAGTTCGCTCTCTGTAGTTAGGGGTCCGTGTCTCGGTTTGTCTCTTTGTTTCCTTTCCTCAATTCCACAGGAGTGAAATCACGTGATACTTGTCTTTCTCTGACTTATTTCACTTAGCATTGTAGTATGTAGCCCCCCCCCCCGTGTCATCGCAAGAGGCAAGCTTTCGTTCTTTCTGAAGGACGACGATCCCGAGTGACACTGCACTGCGCATACACGCCTCTTCTTTATCTGGTCATCAGTCGATGGACATTCGGGCTGCTTCCATGATTGGCCTATTGTCAATAATGTTGCAATAGACACAGGGTGTATATATCTTTTTGAATTAGTGTTTTCGCATTCTTTGGTAAATATACAGTAGTGGAGTTACTGGGTCGCAGGGCAGCTCTATTCTTAACATTTTGCTGAACCTCCGTCCCGTTTCCAGAGCGGCTGCACCACCTGCCTTACCATTTCAACGAGCGTCATGAGTAATTCTTTAATTAGGTGCCGACTGGGAGGCTCTCATGACATCCACTGGAATGGAGAGGGCCATGGGAGGTCTCCCAGAAAGGGGGTGCAGTTCCGAGCAGATGGGAGATTTGCTGCCGGGAGTGCTGTGGCTGGGGGCCCGCTGTGCCCCTGCTGCCCCCGCCTCACTCTCTGCAGATCAGGCCTCTGAGCTGGCCGTTGCCTATCTGAAATTCTTGACCTTATATCAGCCTTGGCTAGCTCCCCATCTTCAGGTCCACTGTGTCAGTGAGGCCTTCCCTGGGGTCCAAGCACCCACTCCCACCGCTCTGCCCTGCCCGGTTGCCAGCTGCGGCCCTTGTGCTCACAGCGGGGGGGGGGGGGGGGGGGGGGGGGGGGGGGGGGGGGGGGGGGGGGGGGGCTGGGAGCATGAACTCCTTCACATAAGCAAGGCTAGGCCTTGGCTGGCGTGTGGCAAGTCCGCATTATTCTTTTTTCCGGCGTTATCAGATGGTGGTGCTGGGCCAGGACCTCGGGGAGTCCTGGACAGGGAGGGTCTTCCCAGGGGTTGGGGGGATAGGGCTCAACTTGGGACAACAAGGCGGAGAGATGACAATGACTCCACTTGTCCCAGGTGCAAGGGGAAGCCTCTGAGCAGAGCCCTCAGGGCAGGGAGGGGAGTCACTGTCAGTCCAGCTACAAGACAGCCTCTGCTTACTGACCGCTCCCCTGGGAATGGTGCTCAGGGGCTGGGGACCGCCCCCCCCAACCAGGTTATGCCATCATTAAAGTTCATCAGATCATGGCATGTGCATTTCGTCAGGAATGCTAATTTCTGAAGCTCTGCCCAGACCAGGTGGGGGACAGTTTTTCCTTTCCAGTGCTTTCAAGGAACTGGCTGGAGCTCAGAGCAAACACCTTCTCGAGGAGATCCGACATGTAGCAGCCGGCTCCAGGCTCCTGTGTGTGGCGGAGCCTCCTGTGTGTGGCGGCCGGGGCAGTGGCTGCAGAGCCTGGGGCAGGTCCGGCCTCGGGGCTGGCGCCAGCCGTCACTACCCGGGTCCCGGGGCTTGAGGAAGGTAAGGCTGTGGGGCGAGCTCCTCTGGGGCCACAGGCCAGCCTTCCAGGCAACACAGGGGCAGTTCGGCGCAGACACCGAAGACGTGACACCAAGGTCACACACCATTTTGCTCATCTCCTTCAGCGAACTCCCGAGAGCGGCTGTTGGAGGAAGGCGGGACCGACAGGGATGGTGTTGGCCGAGCCTTAGGCGTTAAGCCCGGGCTCACAGCAGCCGGTGTGGTGAAGCCAGGTGCTGAGAAGTCCGCGGCTCAACGGTGTTGAAACACAAGAATGTACGGAGTGAATGTAAAGATCGAACTCGCTTCGTCCAGCGCTTCCTGGATCGGGACAAGGGAGTCCAAGGGGCTGCACAAAGTGGACGCATTTTAGAGGCCCAGGGAAGGCACAGGGGAGTTAAAAGAGCGGATTGCTTCAGGCAAGCTCACTTTCCTCGAGGGGAGGCAGGGGTCTCATCATGCACATGACATCACTGTGCTGACCAGGGAATTCCAGACTGACTGGTTGAGATCCCACTACCAGGAGAGGCTGAAACTGGGTTAGGTCAGGGTTTAAGTCTTGCTGGGGCTTAGCAAACGTGACTCCATTTTGGAGCCTGTCGTTTCTTTTTAGCAGTGGAGAAAAAAGCACCCGAGGACAGAGACAGGAAGGTACTGTGGTTGGCCTGCTTGGTTGTCCCCTAAGTGTCCTCTCAGAGGGCCTGGGGGACATCCCTGCACCCCGGTAGTAAGGGGTGTAGTAGGGAAGGGAGCAGCAACACTCCTGAGAGGCTCTGGGGAGGCTAGCTGCTGCAGGGCGGAGGTGAAGGAAAATGAGAGCATGGCAGAGGCCTCGGGGCTGGGCAGCTGTGGCCATCGTGATGGTCAGGTGGAGTGGTGTGCACTCAGAGGCTGTTGGCGCGGTGGCCATGGAGTCACCCTCCAGGACACACGGGGGAGAGCCAGTGGAGGCTTGGGCAGTGGTGGAAAGACCCTGGGTCTTAGGAACTGGCCTGGACATGACTCACGACGCAGGAAAGTCACTCCAGCTCTTTTTCCAATTCCTGGACGTGAGTCATTCACAGACCCGGGGCTCTCTGCCAGAGGGAAAGACCTGGCGGGAACACCCAAGGCCATGCTAAGTCTTCCCTGTGGCCTCCCTGGAGGAAGATGCAGGCTGTTGCCAAGATTGCTGTGGACTGGGCCAGGAGCGGGGAGCAGGAGGCGGGCCCTGGAAGCTTTCAGGGATTGTTGGGTACTAGTTCTGAGCTAAAGCCATTTCCCAGACATTCTGATGTCCCTATAGTGCAATGACCAGCAGGGGGCTTTGGAAGTCAGGTGAGATGGGCATTGTGTAGGGACAGCTGTGTGTCCCTCTCGTGGGGGACAGAGGCTATGTTGTCTTGCATCGGTTCCCCCAGCTGTTAAGACATACAGAGCAGCCAGTGCAACCGACCGGCTGGCCCAGCAAGGACCGGCAAGGCAGGCCCCTGAGGCCTCTGGGTCACCACGCCCGCATCAGTGCAGGGAACAGCAGCTACTGACAGCTAAACACCAAAATCTCAGGGACTTAGCACAACACATATTTCTTTCTTCTTTTTTTTTTTTTTTTAAGATTTTATTTATTGGGGCGCCTGGGTGGCTCAGTTGGCTAAACGACTGCCTTCGGGTCAGGGCATGATCCTGGAGACCCGGGATCGAGCCCCACATCGGGCTCCCTGCTCGGTGGGAAGACTGCTTCTCCCTCTCTCACTCCCCCTGCTTGTGTTCCCTCTCTAGCTGTGTTTCTCTCTGTCAAATAAATAAAAAATCTTAAAAAAAAAAAAAGATTTTATTTTATTCTTTTAAATGTATACAGCTGAGCTTGAAAGAAAGCAAGGGATATGCCCAGAGACACTAAATGAAATGGAACCTAAAAGCAGGGGGTTAGAAAGCATGATACTGGGGACATCGTCAGGACTTTTAAAGCCCCACAACTTCAGTGATAGGCTAGAATGAGTAAAAAAAACCCAAAACATCTGCTTTTCAAGAAAGAAAAGATTTTGTGATGATCTCACCACAAGAGACAAATAGAATCTCTCCTCAGAATTCACAAGCATAGACTTACCTTCAAATCTTGGTGCTTTAGAACTGAGCTGAAGCAGCTGTAGGTCGGCGGCGTGGGGACACCTCGCAGGAGAATCACCCCTGGAGGGCTACCGTCTTCCCTGCCTCTCCAGTTCTCACACATTGGTCTTGCCAAACATGAGGCCACAATCTAAAGTCACAAACCATGTAAGTATGCTGAAAATGTTCACAGAGATGAAAGATGTGATTGAAAACCTGAACAAGAGATGAGAAACAGAAAGGGTTTGCGACAAAAAAAAAAGAGGAAAGAATCTGATAGATATGAAAATGAACTATAATTTTATTTTTAAAAAGGTTTATGTATTTATTTGTGAGAGAGAAAGAGAGAGAGGGAGAGACAGAGACAGAGAGAGAGCACAAGCAGGGGGAGGAGCAGAGGGAGAGACAGTATCTCCAGCCGACCCCCCCTGACTGCGAGCCAGGTTCAGGGCTGAATCCCAGGACCCTGAGATCGTGACCTGAGCCAAAATCAAGAGTCAGAACTTCACACTGACTGAGCCACCCAGGTGCCCCCCAAAATATAACTTTAGGAAACAAAAATATAATTGAAATTTCAGTAGGCAGACTAGACATAGCTGAGAATTATTGAACAAGAAGATGACCCTATAGGGACACCTGGGGGGCTCAGCCAGTTAAACGTTTGCCTTCTGCTCAGGTCATGATCTCAGGGTCCTGGGATCAAGCCCCGCATCGGGCTCCCTGCTCAGTGGGGAGTCTACTTCTCCCTCTCCCACTCCCCCTGCCCGTGTTCCCTCTCTCACTGGGTCTCTCTCCCTGTCAAATAAATCAATAAAAATCTTAAAAAAATAAAAAATAAAATGAACTTAGAAACAAAACAAATGAACAAAGAAGAAAAAGAGACAAACAGAAAAGCAGTACTCACTGTAGAGAACAAACTGATGGTTCCACAGGGCGCGTGCAGAGGGAGGGGTGAGAATGGTGAAGGGAGGAAAGGTACACTCAGCCCAGCGGGTGCCGAGAATCGTCAAGTCACTATATCGTGCACATCAGATCAATATAACACTACATGTTAAACATAGTAAAAAATTCTAAAAATAAAAAATGAAATTAAATTTTCTCCTGCGATCATGTGAAATTACAAAATTCTTAGGCATAAACTTAACAAAGATGTGTAAGAATTCTACGCTGAAAACCACTAAGATTTGCTGAGATAAATTAAGGAAGACCAAAAGAAATGAAGGGATTACCATGATCACACATTGGATGATTCAGTTTTGTTAAGAATCCATTCTTTCTAGGTATATTTACAGATGTAACTCAATACCAATAAAATTCCTATCAGATTTTAAAAAAATTTATAGAAATTAACAACCTGATTCTAAAATTTATACGGAAATGAAAATAACCTAAAATAGCCAACAAGATTACAAAAGAACAAAGTTGTAGGGCTTATCGTACTTGATTTCAAGACTTTATAGAAATTAAGAAATCTGGTATCAGTGAAAGTATAAATGCAGGTTGAAGGAAAAGAGAGTCAGGAGTAGACCCGCATATATGTGATCAACAGGTTTTCAACAAATGTGGAAAGGCAATTCAGTGGAAAAGGAAAGTCTTTTCAGATATGGTGCTGGGAGGACTCCAAAGCAGTAAGATCCACAGACACAGAGGAAGACTAGCGGGTCCAGGGCTGGGCAGAGAGGGATGGAGAGTGACCGCACGGTGGGCACGGTTTCTGTGTGGGACGACAACGTTCGGGAGGCAGGCAGGCGGTAGAGACGGTTGTGTAATAACGCAAACGTACTTAATACCACCGAGCTCTACACTTCAAATGGGTAAAATGGTGTATTTTATGTTATATAGATTTTACCACAATAAAAGACATTTTGAAATAATTTGAAAAGTGGCCGCAAACAAATGGACATCCCAAAATGGAAAACACAGACATCAACCTTTTTTGGCACCACAGTTAAAAACCAATTTGAAATCAATCATAGACCTAAACGTTGTAACTAAAACTTCTAGATGAAAACACAGAGGAAATTTTTTTGTCATTTTGCAGTAGGCAAAGATTTCTTAGGACATAAAGGATATGACAAATAAAAGAAAAAATGTGAACTGATTCTATAATAATGAAATTCTTTTATATTCTTTGAGAGAAAATGCCTTTGAAAAGGCAAGCAACAAAATTAGAGACCTTTAGACAAAAACCTGTGTCCAGAATATATACAGATACTAAATTTCAGTAAGGCAAACTACTTAGTCTTTAAAAAATGGGGAGGAGACCTGAACAGACAAGTGACCCAGGAAGACATGTGAATGGTCCATAAGCATGCGCAAAGAGGCTCACCATCACCAGGGAGATGCAGGAAACACACATCGGGATACTGCTACACAGCCATTAAAATGGCTAGAATTAAAAAACAAAAACACACAAAAACCCCCCCAAGACAGTCAATGCCAAGTGTTGGCAAGGACGTGGAGGAAATGGATGAAGTTGGAATTTAAAATGATACTACCATTCCGGAAAACTGCTTGCCAATTTCTTAAAAAGTTAGCATATATCTACCCTAAGACATAGCCATTCTATCTCTACGTATTTACCCAAGAGAAACAAGCAGAAGTCCATACAAAACTTATATACAAATGTTCATAGCAGTTTTATTATTGTCCCAAACTGGAAACAACCCAAATCTACATTTCAACAGATGACTGATAGACAAAGTGTATTTTCTTTTTCTTTCTTTCTTTTCTTCTTTCTTTTCTTCTTTCTTTCTTTCTTCCTTCCTTCCTTCCTTCCTTCCTTCCTTCCTTCCTTCCTTCCTTTCTTGGGGGGAGGGGCAGAGGGAGAGGGAGAATCCCAAGCGGGCTCTACCCCCAGCACAGAGCCTGTTGCCGGGCTCAGGACCCTGAGATGAAGACCTGAGCCCCAATCAAGAGCTGGGTGCTCAGCTGATTCAGCCACCCAGGGGTCCCCAAATGTGGTCTTTTCATAAAACAGAATCTTACACAAAACAAAAAGAATGAAGAGTGAAGTTCATCCCCAGAAGGGCTTCCCTTCAGGATGGGGAGCAGGGGTCAGGAGGTGGAGGGGTACTCTGGCAGAAAATAGGCCACTACTGGCCCGTCACTGATGAAGTCCACGGGGCGGGGGGCGGCCTAGGAATCCCCGTTTTTTGTTTTTCTAAAGATAAGCCCTCTCAGTGACGGTCCAGTTCTCTGGCCCCAAGGTTTCTCCAGCCTCCTCCACTCTGCACAGGGAGCGGCCCTTGCCTCCTGGTAGACTCGGTGAACCCCACCCCCTGCAGCCGGGCCCCACCGCGCTGAGAGAGCTTTCTTCCCCAGCACTTGTCCTTGGCTTTTCTATCTTCTGATCCCCTCTGCATCATGTCCTCCAGAGACCCCTTTATTTTTTTTATTTTTTTAAAAGATTTTATGTATTTATTTGACAGAGAGAAACACAGCCAGAGAGGGAACACAAGCAGGGGGAGTGAGAGAGGGAGAAGCAGGCTTCCCGCCAAGCAGGGAGCCTCATGTGGGGCTCGATCCCGGGTCTCGGGGATCATGACCTGAGCTGAAGGCAGTCGCTTAACCAACCGAGCCCCCCAGGCGCCCCCCAGAGATCCCTTTAAACTGTTATTCCATTTGCAATTCATGTGCCTGTCTTCCAAGACAGGGACGGATTTATTATTTAGAAATACATATTGTCCTTTTTAACACTACTGTACTGTCCACTTAAAAATGGTTAGGGTGGTAACTTCGATGTTAGGTATTATTTACCATAAAAATAAAAAAGCCACAGAGTTCTTGGATTGTCAGTGACCTTTGCCAGGGAGAGTAAACATGTGGGTAAAACTCAGTCTTGAAAGAAAAGGTAATTAGAATCCTAAATGTGAAATTAACTAGGCAGATATTTCTGACTTTTAATTTCACTGTTAAAATAGTATTTAAAGTCTAATGCTCTAAGAATATACAACAAAGATCAGTTATCTGTGCACATCACTCCGAGTTTTGTCCCTACATATGAAGAATGTTCATCAGAAGGCATTCTGGAGACGGCAGAAGCCAAATCTGAATCAGCTTTATGATGTCAATAAAAATCAGTGTTTGTTGTGTATCAGGCCTACGGTGAGCATTTCATAGCCACTCAGCTCACCTACCCCGCACGGTGGCCCAGAAGGCCAGAGCCAACCTTGGAGCTCTGAAAGCAAGTGCCCGCCTCATATCCTGCAAGAGAAACAGGACCTGGCCTGTGGCCACAATAAGTGGGGGAATGATACAATGCCTACCATCGCCCCCAACTCATCACAGTGCAGCATGGCGGTCTGGAGGTAGAGGAAGGACATAGGGGGCTAGAAGCTTTTCCACGTGGGTATTAGTGGGCTGAGGCAGGATTTTAACCCAGGCACCGGCTCCCAGGACAGCCCTTCAACCTGTCCATTATGGGGACTCTCAACCCAGAAGGGAAATTTATTGGCTCTTGAAACCAAATTCAAGAAAAACTGCAGTGCTTTCAGATTTCAGGGAGTGTTTAGGGCCTCAGCCCTGCGGAACCTCCTTTGTCCCCAGGTCTGTACTTCCCTCGGTGTTGCTCTCTTCTCAAGGCTAGAATCTTGGTCACCAGTAGCTACTGAGTTCACATCTCTAATGTAATCCGAGAGTGCAGAAACAGCTGTAAGAGGTAAAAGCCCAGTGCAGGGGGCACCTGAGGGGCTCAGTCACGAAGCTTCTGCCTTTGTGTGGCTCAGGTCATGATCTGGGGGTCCTGAGATCAAGCCCTGCTCAGTGGGGAGCCTGCTTCTCCCTCTGCCTGCTTGTGTTCTCCCTCTCCAATAAATAAATAAAATCTTAAAAAAAAAAAAATCCCAGGGTAGGATGGTCACTTGCCCTGCTTGGGTCCCACGCCCACTGTCATGGTTCAAGTCCCGGATTCTCTACCGTCCAGCCTGCATGACTGTGGACACAGCACGTCCGTCACCTACTCTTGATGGCCTTTGTTTCCTCGTCTGTGTCATAAAAACAGTAACTGTGGCTTGCTCAGTGAATGACATGTCGTGCTCGAACACCTTCGCGAGTAATTTATTTTCATGATTCCTACTGCATATTGCTTTTTTCTTTAAGCAATTTTCATAAAGCTTTGTGGGGGTCTCTCTGTAGAAAAGTCTCCCTGTGAGGTCGTAACCCTTGCCTGCCTCCATCAGTTTTGAGGTTTGAGTTAAATTATTCTTTGTAGTTTCTAGGAATTAGCATAAAAGTAGTCCAGGGATAGTGGTACTCCTCTGATGGGACACATTTAGGCTGCTTAGGGCCCCACATAAATACAGGCCCAATGGCGTTCATATCTTCCAATCACAAAACCCTCACAGAAATACTCTGACCTGAGTGAAAGTTGGTAGGCACCGCACAGGGCAAGATTAGGGCACTAAAAAGGTCATATATTAGAACTATTGACTTGAAATTTAAAAATAAATATTTTTAAAGTGATTAAAAACAGGATGTTTTAAAATTGCATTAAGTAGGGCGCCTGGGTGGCTCAGTTGGTTGGACCACTGCCTTCAGCTCAGGTCATGATCCCGGAGACCCGGGATCGAGCCCCACATCGGGCTCCCTGCTCGGCGGGAAGCCTGCTTCTCCCTCTCTCACTCCCCCTGCTAGTAAAAATCTATTAAAACCTATCACCAATCACAATAAACATGCCATTAAAGGTTGAAAACTCTAAGACTGATTTAAAAAAAAATCTAGCTACACAGACTACATCAAAAGCATACCTAAGATGTAAGGAAAAGGATAGAAAAAGATATATGAGGTCAATACTCACAAAAAAGGGCTGTGGTACATTAATTATGGGAAAAAAGAAAATTAAGTCAAAAAGCATTATTAGGGATGAAGCGCAGTTACTGTATGATAACAAAAGGAATGATTCCCAGGAAGGCATGATGATCTTAAGCCTCTTAGCTCTGATAAACCAAGTCTCAAAATATAAAACCCCAACTGGCAAATTTCAAGGAGTGATTGCTAAAACCAGTATCATAGTAGTGGGATTTTAACCCATATTCTTTCGGTAATTTCCAAATCAAGTAGTTGCAAAATTAAAAAAAGCATGGAATATTTAAATAATATAATATCTCTGTATCTCCTTGACCCAGTAAGTCCTATTGAACAGACAGGAACCTTTATAGAAATAGCCAACAGAACCATGGCTACAGAGAAAGTCCTCACACACTCCCCAAAGATCACTACTCTGCAGACGCCTCCTCTGACCATAATGTAGTAAGATAAGAAATCGGTAACTAAAGGTTAGTCTTCCCTCCAGAAAAACCTGGTATACATTTGAAAATGTAAAGAAGCATACTTGCAGCAAATTCCAAGTCAAAAAAGTTGATATTAGAATATCGGAACAACATGAAATGAAAAATAACTACTTATCAAGACTTAAGGGACATTAACTAAAGTGTCACTTCGAAATGTATAAACTTAAAAGCTTACTTCCAGAAAAGAGAAAGACTAAAAATTGAATTAAATATCCAACTCAAGAAATTAGAAAAAGAATCAGAACCCAATAAAAAAATAGAGATAAATAGGGGTGCCAGGGCGGCTCAGTTGGTTAAGCGGCTGCCTTTGGCTCAGGTCATGATCCTGGAGCCCCGGGATCGAGCCCCACATCGAGCCCCACATCGAGCCCCACATCGAGTCCCACATCGAGTCCCACATCGGGCTCCCTGCTCGGCGGGAAGCCCGCTTCTCCCTCTCTCACCCCCCCTGCTTGTGTTCCCTCTCTGGCTGTGCTTCTCTCTGTCAAATAAATAAATAAAATCTTTAAAAAAAATAGAGATAAATAGAACAGGATAAAATGAAATAGAAAATACAGATGATTAGCAAAATAAAGAGCTGATTTTTTTCTAAAGGTTTTATTTATTTGGCAGAGAGAGAGAGCACCCGGGCTCCAGTGCGCAGGGGGGGGGGGGAGGGCGGGGAGAAGAGGCAGAGGGAGAAGCAGGTTCTCTCATGAGCAGAGAGCCCGACATGCCGCTCCATCCCTGGGATCATGATCCAAGCCAAAGGCCGATGCTTAACCTACTGAGCCACCCAGGTGTCCCTAAAAAGCTGATTCTTTAGAAATGATTTGTATTTCCAGAAAAGTAAAACTTATCGTATTAGACTCAGGATGAAATGGAACCTAAACATACTGATAGATGTTAAATAAGTAGAGGGAACAAGAAATTTAGCCAAAAAATTCCACCAGCCCCAGTCAGTGTTATTGTGCCCCGACATCTGAGGGTTCCTGTCTCACACAAACTGCCTCGGACTTTGGGAGAGGGTCTGAGCTGCAGAGAAAGTTGTGTGGGAAGAGTTGTGCGTTGAAGCTTTGGTTTATCCACTCGGCGCCTGCGGAGGCCCCCTGGCCCAGGCACTCCTCCTGGGCCTGGACACCTCAGGAAGCACAATAAACAGTAAGTAAGTGAATTCGGGTGTGTTAGGGCAGCTGCTGCAGAAGAAAGGGGAATACCTCAGAGGGAGGGGTGGGGGAGCAGGGGAAGGAAAGTGTAGCCGGGAGAGAAGGGCAGTCCACCTAGAGCTGAGAGCAGAAGGCCCCACCAAGTTGTCATGGAAACCGAAGGGGAGTGGGGGGGCTGCCTGAAGCTGCCAGGGAGGGCAGGGCTGGGATGTGGGTGAGGAGGGGGGTCCTGGAGTGTGAGAGATGGGAAGAGCGATAAAAGCAGATGAAAGGAGGCCCCAAACTTTGCTGGGAGAGGAACCCACTCTAGGGGCCAGGAGGGTGTGGCCCCCAGATGCTGGCAGGGGCTTAAGAATGTGAAGGAGCAGGGGCTTGAACCAAGGCCACCAGATGACTGAGATTGGGAGGCCAAGGAGGGAGAGGGCGAGGGGTGGGGTGGGGGAGGCAAGGGCCTTCGTGTGACCTGTGGGCCTGGGGCCAGCCGCATGGCTGTGGGCAGGGGCCCATTTGGGGGTGTGGCAGGCACCGGTCTAGGTGTTTTGCCCACGTGAATTCCCCAAGGCCTTACGGGGCCTGGGGCCTGTTTGCGTGGGAATATGTGTGGTAGGAGAATGTGGGGAAGAAGCAGGGAGGGTGAGAAACATCTTTCTGGAATCCTGGCCTGGATGGAAGGTGTGGGAAGCAGAGGGCATGGGTGTGCTGACTGGACAG
>PITA01025452.1:0-24369 GCA_004023965.1 Spilogale gracilis
CAGAAAAGGCATTTGACAAAATACAACATCCGTTCCTGATCAAAACTCTTCAAAGTATAGGGATAAAGGGAACATTTCTCAACCTCATAAAATCGATCTACGAAAAACCCACAGCGAATATCATCCTCAACAGGAAAAAACTGACAGCCTTTCCTCTGAGATCAGGAACAAGGCAACGATGCCCACTCTCACCACTACTGTTCAACATAGTGTTAGAAGTCCTAGCAACAGCAATCAGGCAACAGAAAGAAATAAAAGGTATCCACCTTCGCAAAGAGGAAGTCAAACTCTCTCTCTTTGCAGACGACATGATACTCTATGTGGAAAACCCAAAAGACTCTACCCCCAAACTACTAGAACTCATCCAACAATTCGGTAATGTGGCAGGATACAAAATCAATGCACAGAAATCAGTTGCATTATTATACACTAACAATGAAAAAATAGAAAGGGAAATCAGAGAATTGATTCTGTTTAGTATAGCACCAAAAACTATAAGATACTTAGGAATAAACCTAACCAAAGAAGTCAAGGATCTTTACTCGAGGAACTACAGAACACTCATGAAAGAAATTGAAGAAGACACAAAAAGATGGAAGAGCATTCCATGCTCATGGTCAGAAGAATAAACATTGTCAAAATGTCTATACTGCCCAGAGCAATCTATACTTTCAATGCCATTCTGATCAAAATTCCACCAACATTATTCAAAACGCTGGAACAAACAATCCTAAAATTTATATGGAACCAAAAGGCCCCAAATCGCTAAGGAATTGCTGAAGAAGAAAAGCAAAGCTGGGGGCATCTCATTATCTGACTTCAGGCTTTATTACAAAGCTGTGATTACCAAGACAGCGTGGTATTGGCACAAAAATAGAGAAATAGACCAATGGAACTGAGTGGAGAGTCCAGATATGGACCCACAAATCTATGGGCAAATCATCTTTGACAAAGCAGGAAAAAATATCCAGTGGAAAAAAGACAGTATCTTCAATAAATGGTGCTGGAAAAATTGGACAGCTACATATAGAGGAATGAAACTAGACCATTCTCTTACACCACACACAAAGGCAAACTCGAAATGGATGAAAGACCTCAACGTGAGGCAGGAATCCATCAAAATCCTGGAAAAGAACATAGGCACTAACCTCTTTGACACCGGCCACAGCAACTTCTTCCAAGACACGTCTCCAAAGGCAAAGGAGACAAAAGTGAAAATGAACTTCTGGGACTTCATCAAAATAAAAAGCTACTATACAGCAAAGGAAACAATCAACAAAACAAAGAGGCAACCCACAGAATGGGAGAAGATATTTGCAAATGACACTACAGACAAAGGGCTGGTATCCAAGATCTATAAAGAACTACTCAAACTCAACATTCAAAAAGAAGATGAACACATCAAAAAATGGGCAAGGGACATGAAGAGGCACTTTTCCGTAGAAGATATACAAATGGCTAACAGACACATGAAAAAATGTTCAGCTTCACTAGCTATCAGGGAAATTCAAATCAAAACCACACTGAGATACCACCTTACACCAGTCAGAATGGCCAAAATTAACAAGTCAGCAAACAACAGTGTTGGAGAGGCTGCGGAGAAAGGGGAACCCTCTTACAAGCTTGGTGGGAATGCAAGTTGGTGCAGCCGCTTTGGAAAACAGTGTGGAGATTCCTTACAAAATTAAAACCCTATGACCCTGCAATTGCACTACTGGGCATTTACCCCAAAGATACAGATGTAGTGAAAAGAAGGGCCACATGTACCCAATATTCATCGCAGCAATGGCCACAATTGCCAAACTGTGGAAAGAGCCAAGGTACCCATCAACAGATGGATGGATAAAGAAGATGTGGTACATATATACAATGGAATACTATGCCTCCATCAGAAAGGATGAACATCCAACTTTTGTAGCAACATGGACTGGACTGGAAGAGATTATGCTGAGTGAAATAAGCCAAGTAGAGAAAGTCAAGTATCACATGGTTTCACTTACTTGCAGTGCATGAGGGGTAAACTGGAGGACAGTGGGAGAAGGAAAGTAAATGGGAAGTAGGGTAATCCAGGGAGAGAAACGAAACAACAGAGACTTTGGACACAGAAACAAACTGAGGGACTTGGAGGGATGGGGGTGGAGGGATGGGAGAGCCTGGTGGTGGGTACTGGGGGCACCTAAAGCGTGGAGCACTGGGTGTGGGGAATGGGGACTGAATCTTGGAACACTGGGAAAAAAATTTAAGTAACAATAAAAAAATAAATTAAAAAAAATAAGATATAAAGAACCAAAGGAAAGGTCTGGGGACTCTCAAAGGTCATATATTCAGTTGTCCCAGAGAGGGCTAGTTATAAAAAGATCTCAATTGGAAGGAAGAAGGACATCTCTGGTAATGTTTGGTTGTCTTTTTTTTCTGAGGAGTTCTTTATCAAACTCTGAAGAATATTTAGAAAATCTCTAGATGGTTTATTGTGTTTATTAAGACTGCTGATGGGGGCATCTTGGTGGCTCAGTCAGTTGTGTCTGAACCTTGATTTTGGCTCAGGTCAGATCTCAGGGTCATGGGATGGAGCTCTGAGTTGTGCTCCACACTCAACTGGGAGTGTGCTGGAGATTCTCTCTCCATCTCCCTCTGCCTCTTCCCCCGCTCTTGCACCCTCTCATAGAGGAAGGAAGGAAGGAAGGAAGGAAGGAAGGAAGGAAGGAAGGAAGGAAGGAAGGAAGGAAGGAAGACATAAATGCATAAATCTTAAAAAAAAAAAAAAAAAAAAAAAAAAAAAAAAAAAAAGGAAAGACCGCTTATGTCCTGAGGGGCCCAGAAATGGCTAAGAGACTTGGCCTAAGCAAAAATGTCAGGCCAAATATTTACAGATGAGCTCTCTGAGGATTCAATTTTAGAGGAGTAGTCAAAGGCAAACTTCTTGTATTATTCCATGTAAAAACAGATGAACGCTGTCTAATTCTAGTCATAGGCTCAGTAGGAGGAATTTTAGGAAGACTTAGCCATCAGTAGTTTGAACAGAATGGTTTTCCTTCCTGGAGCTTTCCAACAGTCATTCATATCCCCATTTGATTTTTGACTGGATGCTCTTTGGTAGCATGGCTCTCTGTTAAGTATTTACTCCCAAGAGTTGGTTCTGTCCAAATGCTTCTTTCCAGCGTGTCTTTCATTTTTCAGTTTGTGTTCTAGTCTGTTTTCAGAGCCTGAGCTATCATGACTGCCTGCTGTCTTTTTCTGTTTTTAGGCTTTCTTCCTTCACCTTTGGTTACTGGTAGTTTAGCCGGGATAATGCCAAGCTGGGGCCAATGTTCATTTAAGCAAAATAAGTCAAGCAAATCAAAGCTTCCAAATATTTGGTTTCAGGTTAGTTAGTCACAGTACCATTTTTTTTAGAATGTGATTTCATTTCTATGGAAGTTACATAAAACCTCTGGTTGGGACTGTCAGCTTTCTTCTCTGTGGTGTCCTAACAGAGCAATGGAAAGAGTATGCTATCAAGATAGAGAACAAGGACATTAATGCATAAAAAGGCAGAAAGGCCAAACCATGTGCCAGAGACTATTACTCAGCCCCCACCAAAAACTTGAGGAGATTTTTGGATAACAGGATCTCTTTCTAGGGACATAGAGAATTTTTTCTTCCTACCAGAATGACAAGTTGGGTGTAAAAAAAGTCTGAAAGTTTGAAAGTTTACTCTTCTCCTAAGTTTCATTCCTAAACAATGGTTAAAAACATCACCATGATGAATAGATTATTTTTAATGTATATTATGTGTAGAACACTGGCCAGGTACCAGGTGAAGAAAGAGGGAGAATGCATGATTTGTACTCAGAGGATTTACTGTCTCAAGAAGATACATTTAACAAGCAAAAACTGCCATAGAAAACATACTGAATGTCAAATGAGTAATAGATAGGTAGCTGATTACATGCTCCAGTTTGTCCTGCAGCGTCCCAGTTTATGCCTCTTGTTCCAGAATAATTATGCCCCCTGTGACTCTCAAACATCATCGTTTGGATGATAAATTATATGTTCAATTTATATACAGACCTGTGGTCTAGGAATTAAGGGGAGAGAGGTTTTTATTAATGGCTAGGGTAGTTGGTTTATGGAGGTGATAGAACTTGAGTTGGGCTTTGAAGGTAGAATTAGGGCAGAGGAAGAGGAGAGCGTACTATAGGAATATATATAAAGAACAGAAAGACCAAAATGGATGTGGGAATAAAGACAACCATGACCCAGCTCCAGGAGACATGGCTTACGTTATGTTCTCTATGAATGGTGCCCCTTGGATTGTGTAACTGTTGTCTCTCGGTATGTCATATCTGGGGAGCAATTGGAAGATCACTTTAGCTGGAGAAGAGAATTTGTGTAGAAGATTTGTGTGAGAATAGAAGCAAGCATAAAACAGATATTGGAGGCTATTAAATGCCAGAATAAAACATTTAAATTTTATCCTGTGGTGGATTGGAATGTAACTGAAGAGTTTTGAGCAGAGAATGATACCTACAACAAAACGATTTTGGAAAATTAATATTCCCAACAAAAGTGTTCAGTGTACTGAAAGTAAAGAAGGGGGAAGAACTAGTTCTAAAAGTGTTAAAAATGCCTGAGAAAGAGGTGATAAGAGTCTACAGTAGTGCAATAATAAGGGATATGAAGATACAGACCTAAGAGAGTTTGCAAAGGCAGGACCGATACAGTGTGGTAACTGACAAGGAGAGGAAACAATCAAGAATGATTCGGCATTTAGAAACTGAGTAATAAAAAAAAAAAAAAAAAAAAAAAAAAGAAACTGAGTAATAAGAAAATGTTGGTATCTTTGGTGAATGTGGGGGAGTTGAAAGAAGTTAGCTTTTGGGGGGAATAGATGAGCTCTCCTCGTAGATATAATGAATTTGAGACATCATTTGGAAATGTCCAAAAGGAAATAATAAGTTGGAGCTAAGACAAGTGGTAATGACTAGAGATGTAGATTTAGGAATTCTGTAAAGTACTGAATGTTCATAAATATCATAAGATCATAAATAGTAGACAACCCAAGATTATGGCTTAGGTTGCAATTACATTTTATAGAGTAGGAAGAATTACAGTTTGTAAAGATGGCAGAAGAGAGATTCCAGAGGTGGAAGGAAGGAAACAGGGCAAACAGTGTATAATCAAGAAGACTAAGGAAAAGAAAGTCTCAAGTTTGAGAATTCAATCAACAGAGCCAAATGTTGGGAAGCAGTCAAAGAAGGCTAAGAAAATTCATAGTTTTGGGGTGGTGACATGAGTTCTTTGGAAGGTATGATTTTTTTTGGTAGTTGTAAAAGTGGGCTCCATGTTAGAGGAGTTCAGGAATGAGAGATGGTGATTCAAAGGACATAACGAATGAGGGTTGATCTTGTAAGAAATTTGTCAGTAAAAAGTGGGAAAATATATGAAAATTCAAGGAATAGCCAGAATTAAGGAAGGATATGATAAAGAATTTATGTTCTGTGTTAGACTATCAGTAGATAGATAGCACTTTATTTGCTTAGAATAAATCTTGATTTTTCAAATTGTTCATAGTACCTTTTTTCCTCTGAATTCCAAGCAAGAAGCTTTCTAGAACACGGGAGGAAGAAAATACAGATAGGAAAAGAACTGATAAAGGATCTAACAGTTAATGATCAATGGGTGATTAAAAGAAACCTAATCTCTTCCAAGTAGCTGGGGCCCCTTTTCCATATAGAAACTATATGCAATTACAGCTGAGGCAGACATTAGGTTATGAGAGGACATCTCTAAAAAAACCAAGGTATTTGTTTTGTTTTGTTCTTGAGGGTTCTCTAAATCCCCCAATCCATCCCCCATTAGAATATCCTTTGGTGGCCCACAGATTTTCCAGCCTGACCTCCATCCTGCTTTCCACTTCCTTGACCACCATTCTAGTTTAGGCCCCAGTTACTTCTTACTTCTCACCCTGGCTACTGTAATAGCCTATCTTCTGTCTCTCTCCACTCTTGCTATCCTACCCACTGCTTCCAGATTAATTTTCCTAAAGCACAGTTCTGATCTGATCTGTGACTGACTTAAAAGCCTTCCACAAATTCCTATTGTGGATTGAATTAGGTACAGGCTCCCCACCCTAGCTTTTTAATGCCAGCCACAGTATACTTTTGGTTTATCTTTTCTGTCTTAACTTCCACATTTCCTTATATTCAAACTGATTTAAGGGCATGAAAAAGAGGGAGTCACTTGGTCCTTCTATCTGGAGTGGCCACGTGAAATTTCCCTGTGAAAACAATAGGAGAGTCACACAGAAAGGAAGGTAGAAGAAGGTGTGGGGGTCATATTTCACTCCTGTTAAATATGATCTTGCTGTCTGAACCCTGCCCCCAAATATTTTGTTTATAATTTTTATATGGCATTTATTAAATTCTGCATTCTATTAGAGTCATTTGTGTGCTTCTCCTATCTATACCCTACTGGAGTGAAAGCTACTTGAAAACAAAGACCTTATGGTCCTCATCTTTGACCCTGTCCAGCATCTAGTACTATACCTTGCACTGAGAGCATTAAATACATTAAAAAAAGAAATCCCTGACTATATCAAAAAGAAGGTTGTATACCTTAAAGAACTATGCTTTTGCCCACCACCTCTCCACATGTCCTTACCCCTTCCTATGAAGATGCAAATATTTTTATTTTCCAATGTAGCCTGCATGTCTTTTACATAGCTATAATGACATTATATGTTGGATTATAAGTAAACTAGAAGACAGAAACTTTTCATTGTTTAACCTAATGTGTATGTAATGCTGAAAGATTTGTGTACATAAGTTTTTAATAAATGTTTTATAATAATTTTAATGATAAAGTCCATTTGTAGAAGATTATTTTATAAATCAAGGGTTTTTTTTTTAAATTGCAGTATAATTGACATATAACCTTATATTAGTTTCAGGTATACAACATGGTTCAATATTTGTATATATTGTGAAATGATTACTCCATAAGTCTAGTTAATATCTATCACCACATATAGGTATATAATTTCTTTTTCTTGTGAGAATTTTTAGGATCTCTCTTAGCAACTTTTAAATATGCAATACACTTACTAGCTATAGTAACAAGCTGTATATTACATTCCAGTGACTTATTTAGTTTATAAGTAGGTTTTATCTTTTAATTCTCTTTACCCATTTCATCACTGCAAACCCTCTCCTCACCCACAACCACCAATCTGTTCTCTGTTTCTATGAGCTTGTTTTTGTTTGTTTGTTTGTTTTAGGTTCTGCATGTAAGTGAGATCATATTGTTATTTGTCTCTGACTTATTTCACTTTCCATAATACCTTCAAGGTCTATCTATGTTGTTGCAAATGGCAAGATTTCAATTTTTTAAATAACTGAACAATATTCCATTGCATATATATGCCACATTTTGTGTATCTGTTTGTTTAGGCCGTTTCCGTGTATTGGCTATTACAAGTACTGCTGTGATGAACATGAGGGTGCATATCTTTTTGAATTATTGCTTTCGTTTTCTTCAGATAGATAACCAGACATGGAATTACTGGTTTATATAGTATTTCCATTTTTATTTTTTTGAGAAACCTCCATACTATTTTCCACAGAGGCTGCACCAGTTTATGTCCCCACCAACAGAACACAAGGGTTCCTTTTCTCTACATCCTCGACAACACTTGTTATTTCTTGCCTTTTTGATGCTAACCATTATAACAGGTGTGAAGTAATATCTCATTGTGGTTTTGATTTGCATTTCCCTGATAATCAGTGATGTTGAGCACCTTTTCATGTACTGTAGGCCATCTGTATGTTTAGTATTCCTAAACTAGGATGGAACTGTATATAAAATTATGTATTAAAACGTCCCTTTTGGGGCGCCTGGGTGGCTCAGTTGGTTGAGCGACTGCCTTCAGCTCAGGTCATGATCCCGGAGACCCGGGATCGAGTCCCACATCGGGCTCCCTGCTCCACAGGAAGCCTGCTTCTCCCTCTCTCACTCCCCCTGCTTGTGTTCCCCCTCTGGCTGTGTTTCTCTCTGTCAAATAAATAAAATCTTTAAAAAAAAAAAAGTCCCTTTTTCCATTAGGGAGAACACGTGATGTAATGAGCACTGGTTATTGTGTAAGACTGATGAATCACTGAACTCTACCTCTGTCACTAATAATAGACTATATGTTAATTAACTGAATTTAAATTTTTTAAATATCCATTTTTTCCCTGGGGAGAGGGTCTATAACCTTCATCAGATACTCACAGGGATCTGTTGTCCAGAAAAGAGTAAGAACCATTCTTAGGAAAAAATATATTTATGGAAACATTTTACTTTTTCCCCATTCCTTTCTTACAAAGGAATTTTTTAAAGTATCAGATGTTCCACAGACAATAGAACCAGCGCAGATAGAATCATTTAGAATAATTCCCGATGCTCCTTCCAAAGCTCTACTCTGTCCCCACTTATGCTAAGAGTATTGCCTTGGACCTGAAGAACTGAGTAATGTAATCCCAGATGTGGTGTATAAGGACGTCACCATCTGTCACATGCATCTTCTTCTCCCCTCCTTTTAGTATTAGGAGGCCTCTGCTGTTTTCACAGGGGATTTTTACCCTGATTTTTACCACTATTAAACTTCCCAAATGACCCCTTATTTCTAATGCCAACACTCTAGCTGATCCCACAGTTTTAGTTAAGAGTTTAAGAGGACTAAGACCTCTTTTAACAGGGACAGTCTCAAACATGAGATCCATTAGCTTTTTCTGGTGAACTTTAGAAAAAACAAGTGGGAAGTAAACTTTTTGCTTATAAAAGTCTGGGGCTCCTGAGTGGCTCAGTCAGTTAAGTGTCCAACTCTTTATCTCAGAGTTCTGAAATGGAGTGAGGCTCTACACTCAGTAGGGAGTCTGTGTGAGACACTCTCCCTCTTCCTCTACCCCTCTCCCTTCTCTTTCTCTCTCTCTCAAATAAATAAATAAAACTTTTTTTAAAAGCCTGTTTCTTGGTTAATTTTCTGCAAAAGCTGTCTCTTGCTGATTATTAATGGTTTTTCTGTATTTTCTCCTTTCTCTGTTATTCACTTTGGGATTCACTGCCCCCCCCACCAGTGACTTAATTTAGTTAATGTTCTAATTAGTGCAACTTCTACTCCAGCAGATTTCCTGGGGTTTCACATCAGTGCTTTTCCATATGATAAACTCCATTAACAAGTCTCTGAACATTCACAAGAAAGGAAGTAGTCATTTAATGCAATGAGCTCTACCTCATTTGCCCCCATCTTCTGGTCCAACTTTCTTGGCAATCTTCGAGCTTCTTCAGCACGTAATTCCATCAACAGAGAATTAGGGTTGAGCTGTGGCCTCAAAGCTGATGGCCTAACAGACTCATTCCTGAGTAAGTACTATCCATGTCATCACTATGATTAAAAATATATTTTTATACTCAAGGAAGACACCATCTCTTAGAATGGCTTTTTTTTTTAATGCCATTTTTCAGTAGTGATGTAGATTTGTCCTGATGCACTCATCATTTTCTTCTAATACCTAAGGCTTCTCCAGATATGATTAGGAGTATAGTGTAATCTGAGCTATAGAATAGAAAAACGAAATGAACCATGACAGGCTATTTGATCTAACATTCTAGGCAAATGGTTCTTAACCTTTGCTGTACATTGGTAGCAAATGAGCTTTTTAAAAAAATTGAGCCACTTGGGTTTCATCCGCAGAGATTCTGATGTAGCTGTTCACGGGTACAGCATAGGCAGTGGGGATTTTTAAAAACTAGTTGTAGTGGCTGGAGGTTGAGGACCAGCCCTCTAAAGTAATCAAGAGGACCAACACAATCAGCTTCTATCAATGAAGCTGAAATGGTACTTGTTTCATGATGTCATAATACTGTCATAAGACAGTAGAGGGCAGAGTTGACTTAAACTTATATAGAGATAACCAGTTTTAGGAAATAGCAAGTAGTTTAATGTAATCTTAACTTTGTACTTTGTGGTCATCTTTTGCCACAAAGCTTTCATTTACTGCTAAAGCTGAATTGCTTTTGGCATATTGGAATTTATTAAGAGGCCCCTTAGTTATGCCTGATCAATAGGGTCATTGTGTAATTTGCACACTTTTGAGAGTGCAAGGGAATTAATGATTCTGTGAGGATGGCAGGTGTAAACCAGGATTGCCTGAGGTAAATTGGGACATATGGTCACTGTATGATCACCATGTTGTTTGTGGGATCCAGAAAAAGAGCTAGAATCTGTAACATGGCTTTCCTAATTAAACTAACCAGTAGTAACTATGTACTTTTGCTTATTACTCTTCAGTATTATGTTTATGTATGCCCATCTGTCATTATTCAGCATTCTCCCAGGCACCTTGAGCAATAAAAAAAAAAAAGAAACAAAAAAAAAACCCAAAGGCGTGCTTTTAAGTATCAGGCATTATGCAATCCAGTTGGGAGGAGAAGACAAATACATGAAGTTGCTCTGTAAAAGGCGAAAGATTTATATGATCCGAAGAGAAACCAGAGTATTGAAGTTGCTCTGTAAATAAAATGCAAGAACCTCCTCAAAGTCCTCTCAGGAAGCAGAACATGATAAATACAATAAATGATAAATAAATTCATAAAAAACACTACTCCTAATTACATATAGGCTCTCCGTGACTTAAAGTGATTGCACTTGCAGTCTCCCATCATGGTCTTTAAACTCCTCCAGCACTTCCAGCAGGCAAATACCAGTTGACTTCCTGAACTTTAGAAACTCTCTTCATTGTGAAAATAGTTCCTCTCCCAGGTGGCTCACTCCTGGATAGTTAATTTATATATCCAATGACCTCCCAAATTGAGAATTAAGGGAACTAAAGTTAGCATATTAGGCATGATACAGTTGATGACAAGCAAATAATATGGAACCAGTAATTTCAGTTTTCAACAGAAGGCTCCCTCAGGAAGAGCGCAGCGCTGGCTGGCTTGCTCAGATTCCCAGATATCTCATTCCTGACTGAGATCTCTGCCTGCTGTTGCAGCCATATCCCACACTTTTTGAAGGCAACAGCTACAGTGTTGGCCTGTATTTAATTTACAACCTTCTGCAACATTTTGTTTTCTTACCAATTTTCAAGTTGGGTCAAAACCGTCATTTGCCATTCTGGATTTTAGAAAGCTCAATTCTTCCTCCTTTGTTGAATTATGTATGATTATTTGGTTTGATTTAATCTATCTTCAAATACTTAATTCTGCATGTTTTCAGATTCAAGTGATAAGCAACAGCTATCAGGATTGATTAGGCAACATTGGAAAACTTAAATAATCAAAGCACAAGAATAAAGAACACAAGAGTTATGGGATTAATCGAGTCCCAAGATGGTTGGCTTTGGGTTGGATCCAAGAGCCAGTCTGATGGCTTGACCAATCTTCTCATTGAGTGTGGGATAAACTGGTGAGGAACAAACATAAGTCAGGCAAATCCATCTCCCAATACTGTTCTTGACTGAGATAAGAAAAACAGATCAGTTGAGCCCAATCTGTGTAACAAGAATAGTTCTTTACTTTCAGGGAACATATTTATTTCATTATCTGAGTGTGGATGAAAATATTTAGGCATTGTTTTCCTTTAGGTCACGGCTATTTTTTTTTTTTTTTGCCTTAGCCCTCTTGTCTAATAAAACTTGCCCACGGGAAAGGATATAATATTTGCTATTTACATTTTGTTGTATTTTTCCCAAATTGAAAATTACTTTGTGGTTATATTTTATAAGCAGAAAATATTTTCATATTTCATTTTCTGCTTATAAAATATCCAAACATTATACAAAAATAGAGAGGGAAATAAGAATTACTCTTAATCCCACCATCTAGGAATAACATTTTAAGAATATCCTTTCTGATATAAAATATTTTTTCTTAGTCAAATTGAAATTATTTGATGCTTACTTAAAAAAAATCACCAGTATGTCATGGCATCTTTCCCCATAAACAAATATAAAACCACATCATCACTTAACTGACTACATAGAATTTGTATATGAGGTGTGTGTGTGTGTGTGTGTGTGTGTGTGTGTGTGTGTGAACACCATACCCGGTTTAACCAGTTCCATTGTGATGGACATTGATTTCCAATTTTTCATTTAATGAACATTATTATAATGAATATCTAGAATGTTCTTACTATAGGTGTAAAGTAGAGAAAGCTAGAGCTGAAAGAGTCCTTGAGACTAGCTAGTTTACTGCCATCATTTTATGGATATAAATTTTATGGAAGAAAAATTGAGGCATAGAGAAGATAAGGGGGCATAGAATCCTGGTCTTTTGACTATGTCCACCTGGCTAACTTCTTTACAAAAAATTGCTGAGCTATTAAAATGCTACTAAGGGGCATTTTTTCTTACTTTTACGTTTACTTACATTTACTTACTTTTTCTTACTTCGTAGCCAAAAAGCTGTACCTTGAAAGCAAACTCTTCCCAGGGTCATTTGCATTTTAACATTTGTTGTTAGTTACGAAATAAGTTTGCAGATTCCTATATAATCTTTGGAATGAGGGCATTCCGTATGATTTCAAGTACCTGGAATCATATACGGCAAGTCTTACTTATCAATTTCTGGCAGTATTTGGTTGAGGTAACAAGTAGGAGTTGAGAAAGGTTTAGCAGGGGTTGTGGTCAGATACGGGAT
This sequence comes from Spilogale gracilis, assembly GCA_004023965.1. Lineage (NCBI taxonomy): Eukaryota > Metazoa > Chordata > Mammalia > Carnivora > Mephitidae > Spilogale > Spilogale gracilis. The sequence goes on from PITA01025452.1 coordinate 12,661, forward strand.
ACTGATGTTCAGGCACAGCTTTGAAATCCTTCCAAAAGAGTACCTATAGTTTTTGCTTCTTTCAGGTTCTGCTGTGGAAGGTCCAGAGTGTATGCTTCATTATGTATATTTTGATGATTAAGATAGTGATAGAATAGAATAAGCAACATGGAGTTGCTGCTTGCACATGCTCAACATAATTTGGGATAAATTCTTTATTTAATTATTGACTTAAAATATTAGTCCATGGGCACCTGGGTGACTCAGTCACTGAAGTGTCTGCCTTCAGTTCAGGTCATGGTCCCAGGGTCCTATGATGGAGTCCCAGGTAGGGCTCCTTGCTCAGTGGGATTCTGCTTCTCCCTCTCTTTCTGCCCCTCTCCCTGACTCATGCTCACATGCTCTCTCTCTTGCGCTCTCTCGCTCTCTCAAGTAAATAAAATCTTAAAAAATACCTTAGTGTATACTATGGATAATCTACATTAAATATCATGGGAATGTGTTAATTCAAAAACCATGAGATGGTGTTTCCTGGATAAATAAGTCTTTAATAAGCAAAGGATTTGGACTTCTATGTGGTTTTTTTTTTTTTTTTTTTTGGAGAATTCCTTGAACTCTGAGTTTCTCTGTTTATTTTTCTAGCAATAAGGATAATGATAGCAATTTACTTCATGAAATTGAATAAAAATGATTATATGGCATTTGGTAAAAAGAAAATGATAAGTAATCCTTTAAAAATAGAATTTGCCTTACACAAAGGAAAATAAGGAAAAGTGATGTTTTTGATAAGAAGTAGTTTTACAAAATAAATCATGTTTGAGTTGAATCATAGTTTCTTGTAGACTTTAAAGCATTGAAGAAATATCCAAACAGAAGTTAAGCAGCTGCAGAAATATCCCACAGAACAGAAAATGAGATGAATTTGCAGAAGTAATGAAGTCTTTTATTGCAATATCTTTCCAAATGCTATTAAAATTTTCTGAAAGGTCTTGGTTAATATTATGGAAAAAAATATTTTGAATTTGGGAATGCTCACTAACAAAAGCAATTAAGATCATTTATTCTGGCAATAATCATCACATAAACAAAAAACTGTTTAATTGGTTGACCTGTAACTCTGTCATTCTTTATTAACAAACTCAATTTTTAACTTTAATTTTCTCCCCTTGATTTGAGTTCCTGGCTTGATAAATATCTAAAGGAAGAGAACAAAGTTTCAGGTTTAGACACTCTCAATTATCCACATACATATTATACACTTTGTGGAGTACTCAAGATAAGAATGTTAATGTCAAAACAACATTAGTTCACTATTTGTAATGCTTTTTGATCTACCTTCGGAGGTTCTTAATCCTGTGCACTCAAGGCTTTGGCATATTGGAGCGTGGCCTTGCTCCAAGGATGAGGTCTGAAAGTGACATGGAGAGGTAGAGCAAACAGAGACAAAATTCTGTGCTAAACAGTCACCATTGTATTTGCTGTGCCTCATTATGAATGAGACTTTGGAAGACAGTAGCCTTTTTTCCCTGCAGGTGAACTTGGTGGTAGGTGTGAACATAAAACCTACTTAATTACCTCCATTTCTCACCTGTAAACAGTAAGTTAGGTATGAATATGCCAAGGTGGCTGAGGAGCTGGTGAAATTCAGGCACAAATACCACCAATTGTTTTTTAGGAAATTTGAATTCATTTAAATAACCTTACTCAAACATAAATAGGAAAGTAGTTTTCCTGAAAAAAAATCACAAATACATATTTTTAAGCCAAATAGAAAGGACTTTGAGTTATCTAGTTCTTTGGTTGATCTCCACAATTGTAGCTCTCTTTTAGTGTCCATTATTTGGTTACTCGTTGGTTCATTTATTTACTCATCAGGCCTTTATGAAGTATATCTTGTAGTCAGGAACTGTGCTAGGTGCTGCAAAACTTAAAACTATGTCCAGAAAGCAATGAGGAGCCACTGGATGATTTAAAGTAATGGAGTGACACAATCGGATTTCCTTTTTACTATGTGGAAGAAGAATTGGAGAATAAACCTAGAGAATGGGAGAGCAGTTAGGAGACTTACAGAAGCCATTCATGTGAGAAAAAAATGGAGCCTGTGTTATGGGCTCAATTATGGGCCCCCCAAATTCATATGTTGATATAATAGCCACCATCATATTTGGAGATGGGGCTTTACAGAGGTAATGAAGATAAACTGAGGTCCGATGAGTGGGCCTAATCCAATATGATAATGTTCTTATAAGAAGAGAGGATTAGGAGGTGCCTAGGCCCCTCAGTCAGTTAAGCATCTGTCTTCTTTCAAGTCATGATCCTGGGGTGTTGGGATTAAGCCCAGTGGCTAGCTCCCTGCTCAGAGGGGAATCTGCTTCTCCTTCTTCCTTTGCCTCTCCACGCGCCCCCCCCACCGCTTGTGTTCTCTTTCCCTCATAAATAAAAAAATCTAAAAAAATAATAAATAAATAAATAAATAAATAAATAAATAAATAAATCTTTTAACAAAAGAAGAGGAAGAGATTGGGACACAGGCACAGAGGAAAGACCATGCGAAGACAGGGAGAAGATGGCCATTTACAAGCCAGAGAGAGAAGCCTCAGAAGAAACAGCCCTGCCAGCACCTTGATCCCAGACTTCTAATCTCCAGAATTGCGAGGACATAAATTTCTGTTGTTCAAGCCACCCAGTCTATGATAAGTGTTACGGAAGCCCTAGCAAACTCATACAGTCCTTCAGTGCAACCGCAGAAGAACATTAAGCACCTCCAGGCACACCCCAAGATAAGTCTGCTATTATACTATACAAGCTGGCATCCCTTATGTAACAATCTCATCCTAAAAAGGGAGGAAAAGGAAAGATGCTCATTTATTCTGAAACCTGGCTAGTGCTTCCATGGACTAGTGGATGATAGCATGTAACTTTTGTTCTTTTGTTCCTCTCCATTTATTGGTGGAGGGAAATTTGAAATTGGTGTTAGCTGCTCCTTCAGAGGCTGGTCAGTTTAGTATTTGCACACCTGCTGCAGGCTCTCAGGTTCCTTACAGTGACCATTTTGTTTGAGGCTTCTGGAGAAGTTTGGTCCTTCATCCTCTATATCATAAATGCCGAGGGCTTTCCCAGTTGGTCCTACTGTTGCTTTGTTTTTGGGAGTTATAGAGGACATGGTTCCCCAGAATGTTTCCAGGAATGGAATGGAAATTTTAGCTTAGTTTCATGAAATACATCTCTTGGGGCGCCTGGGTGGCTCAGTGGGTTAAAGCCTCTGCCTTTGGCTCAGTCATGATCTCAGGGTCCTTGGATCGAGGCCCATGTCACGTCAGCAGGGAGCCTATTTCCTCCTCTCTCTGTCTGCCTCTCTGCCTACTTGTGATCTCTCTCTGTCCAATAAATAAATAAAACCTTAAAAAAAATAAATACATCTCTTGGTGGAAGAGTGAAGAGGGGAACTAATGTTTTTTGAGCTCCAGGCACTGTTTTGAAGTTTTCACCATGCTCTCTTGATCCCTCCTTTGCTAGCAGGGATTTGAATGAGTGGGAACATCGGGTTCAGGTTTATTTGGTTTGGCTTTTCCTTTTGTAAATAGCTTTCTGATATATATGTTTATTTCTAAGTCAAGTAGTTTTAAATTTCAAACAAATAACTTTAGTTTTGTGATTCAATAAAAATAGTCTTTTTTTTTTAAAGACTTTATTTATTTGACAGGGAGAAAGAGAGAGCACAAGCAAGGGGAGCAGCAGGCAGAGGGAGTGGGAGATGCAGGTTCCTAGCTGAACAGGGAGCCTAATGTGGGCTTGATTCCAGGGTCCTGGAATTATGACCTGAACTGAAGGCAGTCACTTAACCAACTGAGCCATCCAGGTGCCCCTCAGTAAAAATAGTCTTAATTTAAGGCACAGCAAGTTAGCTTATTATAGTTTTTGGTTTTTTATTTAATTTTATTCAAATTATTGAATCTCATAAATAAAATCATAAACTTTAACTGTCATAAAACTGTAAACTATATTTAAAAGTCTTTATCTTCTTCTAAATTTAGGATTTTATAATCCGAAAATTCATATTTTCTTCAATTCTGAGAAATCTATTCTACTTTCTCATTATTATCATCTCCTCTATTCTTTCTTCTCTTCCTTTATATAACTTCTACCAGATGGGTTTTGGACCTTGAGGATCTTGCTTCCATGGCTTTAAACCATTCTTACAAACTTTCCATCTCCTCATTTTTGGTTCTGTCTGGGGAGAATTTCTGTTCCCACTAATCTGCCTTTCAATTTGGTCAGTTCTGCTTATCAGCTAATAAGTTTTCAATTTCAGAAACAACTTTTTAAATTTCCTTGTTTTCTTATTGCTTATTTTTCATGGATGCAATATCCTTTCAAATCTTGCTGAATAAAGTTTAAATTCATTTTAAATTTATCTGTTTCCTTAACTTAATTTCCTCTGTTACTACTACTTTCTGTTAGTCGAGTCTAGTGCTTCTCTTTCATGATATTAGTTCCTCTACCCTGACAAAATCTTTGGTGATTTGGGTTGTTTGATGATCTTCTGTTTGAGAATGTATTTGCCTGCCCATTCTGTTTACCAGTCTCTCTTCAGGGGTTGTGAAGGAAGGGCACACGTGCTATCAGGAGAGAGAGAAGGTTCCCTATCATTTCCTCCGGTTCCAGGATCTCTGCTCACTTTTTATCTCACAGGCAAACATCTGCTATTAATGCCAGAAGGGAGAGGAAGCTACTCAATGAATTATTCTGTCCTAGGGCCCCCTCCTTCTCTTGTATGCTTTGACTCATGCTTGGAACTTCCCTAAGCTATTCCTTCTCCTGAAACTGTTTTGACTTTCCTCTCATTTTATTACTGTCTAGATCAGATCCTGTCTCTCTTTTCTATATTTCGGGATTTCCTAAAAATGGTTGGGGAGTTGATCAGCCTTTGTCTTATTTCCCTGTGTTGCTTATTTTAAGACATATCCTTTTATGAGATTTGGGATGGAAGGAAAGGTAAACTCATGTGCTGGATCCCATCTGGATCTAATCTCTACCTATTATTGTCTTTATTATCTCTACTGATTATCAAGTAATACAAGCTCAATGTGAAAATTCAGAGAATATAGAGAATACAGAATCTAGAAAAATTCAGAGAATATAGAAAATTCCCTCTGTGTCAGATTCCTCTGTTGTCCCAATCTACAACCTCTTGGCCTCGCCTATTGATATTAGCTGGAGCCGCATAGACCATTCTGTGAGTGCTTCCTCTCGCTTTCTGGTTCACTGGCTGACAGACTCTAATTTCAAATGCACACCTTCCCTTCTGGCCCCAGCACTGCTGATTACCTATTGGGAGGCTGCTGGCTAGCTTGGAAGTGTGAAGTGTCAATGTGGATGGGATAAAGGAGGTGCGGGCCGAGACCAAAGAGAATGAAAGCCAGTTTCCTATCCTTTAGACAATTCAGAAGGCATTACATACTCTTCTCAGAAAATTTCTGCAGAATTAATCCCTGTTGCCCACAATAATCACCTTGATTATGAACCCATATATTCAGCTTTTCCTTCTCACCTCTCCCCAATTTCTCTTTCCCACTTCCTGGAGTTGCTATTTTTTCTCCCTCCCTCTTTGACAATGCCCTTTCCTTCTGTACTTCTAAACTTCCCCTCTCTCTCAGTTCTGATTTATCATTTCACTGTAACTCTATTAGCTGTAAAGCATTTGGGGATGCTGTCAGGATAACAGGCTCTGTAGCAAATGAGGTTGTATTGAATTATTTAGCTTTCAGCTAAAGTGGAGATAACTAAAGCAGCTGAGTTGGTTTGTAAAATCCTAGGGTAATCTTTCCACTGGTTTGGTACTTTTATCATATTAATTTTTCTTGTGGTTGAAAATTATAAATTCTAAGGCTACAAAAAAATATGTGTTCAACTTTTCAGTTCAGTACCACAGACCTATAGCTAAGGAATTATCTGTTTCATGTACTATACAATTATGTAGCTGCAGAACTGCAATCCTCAGGAATCATGAATTTATTAAATTTATTCACACAAGGCTTTTAAGGAACATAAACAATTTCTCACCATTTTTTTCCTTTCAAAAACAGATCAAGAATTTCTACTTGAGATATATCATACTCTCTGCTTTTGAACATGCCCTGTTTTTCTTGAGTTTCCTTTGCCAGAATTTGGTTCTTAAATAATTTTTTAAATGAAAGAGATCTTTCTAACTCAGAATAAACAAATGGATTCTTAAATGTTATCAGAACGGGGGGGGGCATCACTGCTCATCTAATGGATGACCACAAATATTCTGCTATCATCTTTCCTATATTATTAGTGTCTCTTGAGAAATTGAGGTTAATAAGGGTCCAGACATCGGGATGGGGTGGGGTGGAGAGTTCTGTGGCTTTGTCATATCTTAGCACATCTTAGACACTTAGCACATCTCTGTGTAAATGCCCACTCTCAAGCGTGGTTGCAGTAGGAAGTGAAATATCTTTGCATCTGTTCAATATATAAATGAAGCATACACATCTGGCAATTAAACACCCTTTTCCTGGTGAGTCCTGGAAAACAGCATAATTATACTCCAAAGCAAATAACTCGAGAGTAAGACTGTTCCGTTGTTGAGAATACCAGGCAGTATTAGTCAAAGTTGCAACTCTTTTCTACCTCTTTTAGCTTTTAATCTCCACTGCCATCCTTAATACCTGAGATAACGTCCCCGAAACGACCGATGGAGAAAGGAAATGGAAGCTACAGCGAAGCGTACCATTAAGTGTTATTGAACAATAACCTTGTATCTTAAGAAAGTCAAGAAAATGCAAGCTGCCCATTTTCTTCTGTGAATCTCTCCGGGTGATTCGGAGATGCCTTGTCTTTCCTCTTTGGCACCATTGGTTCTAGTGTTTTCTCTGGCCTACTGCATCCCACCCCATCTTGTCTTGCGGGGGTGAGGGGAGCCCCTGCTCTCCTGAAAAGCGGGACCGGACAGGAGGTGCCAGTGGGCTGGTGTGGCAGTCTGCCTGTTGATTACAGTCCTTGCAATATGCTAGCGCCCTGGGACTGTGGGCTGCGCGGGGTCAGCAGTGCCGGATCCGCCCCGACCACGCCAGGTTTGCAGAGCCGGTGGGCTGGGGGCGGGGGCCTCCCAGCGTCTGTTCACACCGCCAGCCAAGTAAAGTCCGCCCCAGAGCGTGCTTTCTAACACACCAGTCTCCGGGAGCAATCTCTCCTTCCCAAACCCGCCGTAGCGGGGGCACACGGCCCGGGCGCCCGCCTTTCCTACCCTACGGTCTAAGCGTGTGTTTTTATAAATTTTAAAAACCGGAGAGTACACAGTGGGGACGCGGGGCGGGAAAGGCTGGGGGGCTCATTTTCGTGGCCAGACTCTCTGCTCAGGGCGCACGAATTAGGCCCGAGCTGCGGAGTGAAGCCCTTTTCCCGCGGCAGGGCGCTCACGGTAGCGCGCGGTTACGGGAGGTGAACGACGATGGGGGCGCTGCGGGCGGCTGGCGATTCTGGCGTCCCGGGCCCAGGCCGCCAGCCAGGAGGCGGAGGCCGACCGCGGGAGCCGGGGCGGAGGCCTGGCAGGTGCCCCCCAGCGCCGAGGCTGATTGGCAGGTGCGGGAGTGGGTGGGGAAGGCGGGGGCTGGGCCTGGCTCTGCGGGAGGCTGCGGCCCCGCCTCCCCGCCCCCGCCGCGGGACTATCTGGTCCCGGCAGCAGCGATGTCCCCCTGCAGGAATGTCCCTCCTCAGATAATGTTATTTATATCTCTGGGCGGGTCCGCGGCTCGGCAGCACCAGGCGCCCGGCGGCCGCTGTGCTAGGAGCCCTGTGCTGCCCTCTTCCCCCTGCGCCGCCGCGGCCGCCGCCCCCGGGCTTGGGGTGGCCGCAGCTACAGCCTCAGCGCAGGTGAGTCCCGGGAGGGCCCAGCGGCGGGCGGGGGCTGGGTGCGGGTGCGGATGCGCGAGGCTGGGGCGCGCGGCGCCAGCGCACAAAAGGCGCTGGGCCCAGTGGGCGCGTGATGCGCGTGGCCCAGGGGGCCGGGTGGAAGCTCGCTTTGGGTGCGGGGCGTGGGGCCCGGGAGGCCCTGGTGGCTGCGGCAGCGAAAACCCTGGGGCGCGCGAATCCGCTTGGGTTTTCAGAAGCACTTGGGGAGTCGGGCGCTTTGCTTTGGAGAGCGGGATCCTGGAGCGTCGCCCCCGGGCTCTGGGAGGGTGGGAGTGGGATGCGCGTTCAAGTCCCCGGCCACCTCCTCGAAGACCCCGGCATGGGGGCAACGGGGATTCTGCCTCCAGCGTGTCGGACCGTCGCGCTGCCCTCTCTGCCTCCTGCCGCCAGGCTTCTGAGCCCGGGGCCGCTCAGATTGTCTTCTGGGGAACTTGTCCGCGCGCTTCCGGGGCAGCCTAGCGCCCAGGCAGGGAGGACAGGACAGGTGAGCGAAGGGGGCCTAATCCCTGGACGCTGGGAACGACGCGGAGAGGGTTGCCGGGTGCAGACCCAAGGAGGAAAGATCAGAGTGCCCGAGGCAGATTCCAAGGACCTCCTGCCCTCCTCTCCCAAAGAGTTCTCCAAGCTGCCGTGGCGGTCCATTTTGCTCTCACCTGCCTCACCAGTTCCTGTTTGTCCAACAACTTGGCCCTGCGAAATAGCAGAAAGTGGAAGAAACAACAGGAGCTTTAAAACCATCCCCATCTCCCTCCAACTCGCCCAGACTCCCTGAGGGTGGGGAAGTCGCTGTGGGCTTGAGTACTGTTTCCATGACAACGAGCCCCCGGTGGGCCTTGATTTATAGCTTATTAACGTCCAAACCACTGTTTTCAATGAGCAATTAGAGGCGCCAGAAGTTGATAATAATGCGCTAACCTGGCTAAAGGGAAATGAAAATTCACTTTTTAGAAAAAAATTTTGGATGCATCAGATGGGGGGAAGCAAAATAGTGAAAGTATTTTTGTACCCATAACTCCGGTGAAGAACCTAGGCTGTCAGTGCCAACTTCATAGCCTTGAGGTAGGTTCTATACTTCAGTTTCTAGGGAAAATGATTCAGGTGGTTCCAGAATGAGAGGAGTCTGCGTATCAAAAATTTTAGGCATCTCTCTGCTGTCCACTAACTTATCCTTAGATAAGTTCACAGATGGTTCTGAATTCTAGAATAGAATTCTTTGACTGCCTTGTGATCCAGGACAGGTTATTTCTTGTGTCAGGGTCAGATTTTACTCTTCTGCTGGGAGCCCTGGGTTCCAGAAAGCCTTTGAAAGCTCTTGTTTTCTTTCTTTCTTTCTTTTTTTAATTTTAAGTGCAAAATGTTTAAGTGTACTGAATGCCCAGCACCCAATACAGCAAGGTTTGTACTTGCCTGGAGGCTCTGGGCTGGTTAGGAAAGGGATGTTGGGCTCACACTGGAAAAGAGCCTGCAGTCTTGAAACCACCTGACTCCTGGGGGGGGGGGGGATCATTTTAACAGAACTTGATCAAACTCGAGTACAGCACAGCTGAAAACTATAAGCCCTACTTTATGAAAACTTTGAGACCCCTTAGCCGTTGCTCTTAGCTTTATCAGTGGCCATGTCACAAAGATTGGGGATGAGCCAGAACTGTTAATCCTAAATTCTCGGAAGACTCTGAGTCGGCTCATGGAATTGAAAGCACCTACAAACTCCCAGGCATCCAGGACGTGTCTTTGTAGCACCAGCAAATCGAGTTTTCCTGAGTGGCTTCTCCAGCTGAGAGCTTTTTGCTCTGGTTGTTGCTTCTTCCAAGTGTTCTGAAGGCATCCTCTGGCCACACACCTGCTAGGTGATTAGCTTTAGGGTGTGTAAAGATAAGGCAGTAGGTGCGCTCCCATGTGGGATCATATCTGACAAACTACAGATGACTATTTTAGTCATGAAAGTTTTGAGCTGAAGTCAAAATCTGACAGTTCTGACACAATTCTGGAAACAGACTATTTGGATAAATAAAAGCAATAATAGTTTTCATTTTTTCCCTTGTATGTACTGGTGCCAGGCTGGTAGTGGACACTCAGTTAATCTTTGCTGAATGAATGAGAGAATGAACAAATGAATGCTCAGAGGTGCTTTTTTGTTTTGGGTTTTTTTTTTTCTTAATCCTGTTGTCAAAGCAACTCTGCATGGTGTTTTACAAGTCAGGAAACAGGCTCAAGGAAATTAAATAATTTGCCTCACAGCATACAGCTGATGAGAGGTGGGGCCTGGATTCAAACTCCGCTGTTAGGTTCCTACCCTCTTTTTAAGGTCAGTCATTGGGCAGGGAATAGAAGAGTATAAGCTGGAGAGGTTTGGTTGTAGGAGGGTCTGTTAGCTTCACAGTCTTTTCACTCCTAAGACCTTGGGTTATAATTCTGCATCTGTCAGAGAAGCTTTAAAAAATATTGCCTGGGGTGCCTGGGTGGCTCAGTTGTTAAGTGGCTGCCTTGGGCTCAGGTCATGATCCCAGGGCTCCTGGGATGGAGCCCTACATCGGGCTCCCTGCTCCATCGGAAGCCTGTTTCTCCCTCTCCCACTCTCCCTGCTTGTGTTCCTTCTCTCACTGTGTATCTCTCTGTCAAATAAATAAAATCTTTTCAAAATAAAAAATAAATAAAAAATATTGCCTGAAGATGGTATTGAGCACTTCTTTGCTCAGAGGTGTTTAGCCTGGCCCATTATGTTCAGGTCATTGTTTCAAGGCCATAACTGTAATTTTGGCAGTAGTCAAAGCATGGATTTCTTTTTAAAAAACAGATTTTCCTTTCAGTCATGGAAGTGGCCAGGAGGGCTTGATGATGCATGAGGACAGAGGATGACTCTAAAAAATTCATGAGGCAAATGCTATTGGAGTGGGAAGGGACCTTGGAGGTCACTGAGTCCAGCCTCTGTTTGTGGGGCTGCTTGCCTAAAGGGGAGACTTAACTGTAGTTTACCTGGGCATCTCTGTACAGACATGGTACGTGCCTTCCATGCTTCTTATCATTCTTGCCCATTTCATTCCTGTCTCTCTCTCAAGACCAATATTGGGTTTATTTCCTGACATCGTGCCTAACCAAACCACTGAAGTTTTCTTTCCTTTGAGGGAGATTTGTGGGAGCATATGTTTTAATCTTAGTACAATCTTAAAAGAGAAAAAACAAAACGGGTTTTGGAGATAGGCAGGTGAGAAGACATCAGTGAGCATTAAACTCAAAACTGGTCCATAACTTTTCCATTGCTTGTTAGGCATACAGATGTATACATTTTTTGTACAATAGATATGTACATTATTTTCTTGACTTAAGTATGTAGTATTTCTGGGGCAGTGGGGAAACAAAGGACTTTGAGGAATTATTGTGACTGTCAGATACCTGTTTTAATCTAAACCCAATCACCAAATTGCTCTTGAAGTGTGTTATTTCAAATTTTAAAAGCAAATGCAAAATTGTACTCTCTGTGTAAGACTTGAAAGTGTAGGAAACATGACCAGCAGGAGGTTTAAAGTGTCATAAAGTACATTTCTTCATTATTCATAATGTTTTTTCATAATCTCATACCTGCTGACTGACGTTTATCAATTGACCTGGGAGGATCAGGAATGAAAATAACCATCATACGGACTGATGAGAAATTTGATTTTATGATGAGGGCTGGCAGGGACTGTTCATAGATACTGGGTTCTAAACCATATGGATATAACTAGTCAGAAATTGCTGGGCAAAGAAGTATTTTATCTTAGAAGTAGTATGTATTCACTCAGTCATTTTTTTTTTTTT
>PITA01025453.1:0-24306 GCA_004023965.1 Spilogale gracilis
AAAAGCTCAGAAGAAAACCAAACAATTTTGTAATTACACAGAGAATTAATTTTCCTGAAACAAAAACAACAGCATAACTAAGCTAGCAAAGATCACCATACTTCTTTGAGTCAGCAGAGTATGCCTCTCCCATTTCATAATTTCCATATGTGTGCACAAGACATTTCTATTTATTTTGTTCATTATCAGCTCTGTTATCTCCCACCCTCTCTTTCTCTCTTCTTCCCAACCTTCATACTCATAAAGAGACAATTTCTCAAGAATTTCTTGAGTATTACTTCTTCTCTAAGAGTTCTATATTTCGGGCTGCCTACCTCTGATAAGTTTCTTTATAGTCCCTGATAATTCATAACCTCTGTTAGCCTACTCTAATGAAGATTTAAGCTAAATAATTTGGCCAAGTAGCTTAATTTTATTTGATGAATCCATAAGAAATATCATAATGTTATTACTATTTTAGATACCAATGGAAAATATATCTGGAAGATTATTTCTTTTCAGCTTCATTTTCAAAATAAGAATTTGTAAAAACTTGTAGAAATGTAATATATCTGTATGTATATATAACATAATACAATATAGTATATATAATATTGAACCAATAATCCTCAAAAACATTTTTCTCTTTTTCTATACGCTTTACAGGCTGCTTTAGTAGTTAAATGTATTTTCTAAGTAACAACACACATTGTCAGGAATGGATGAGGCTGATGGGGTCTGCAATGTCTTAGAAATGGAGATTAGTCGTGAACACTCATGTATGCGTGTGTGCATGCCTAGTCATATACATTTTTATTGTGCATTCCATACTTCAGTCTAATACCCATCCATGTCAAACTCTTGGTTATATTTGGGGAGAGAGCTGAGGTAGATTGTTGTTTGAAGTTTTAGTGGCAGACAGAAGCATAGCACACCAAGGACTTCAGGAAAGCTTTTTACTGAACTCTCCTCCCTCAGGAGTTTACATTTTCTGTTTTATCTCTGGGATTGAGCTTAGTGACAAGCACACATTGAAAGGCTGTGAGAAATGCCATGGGAACTGCCTAACAGCATTTAGATGAGGAGATGGCATTTGAGTTCCCAGCATCTGGCCTACCTCTTTTGCATTAGAAACCTTAATCAGGTGAACATATAGAATAGTTGGAAAAAGAGACCAGCGACATTTCTGTTTTCACCAGTTAAAGATGCATCCTATTTTTGACTCAATACTAAAGGTCAGACACCTGAATAATTTTCATTTGATTGGCATGTTTAAGGAAGTGACATGGCTGGTTCTTTGAAACAATAGGTAGAACTTATATTTTTATACAATTGTTCTACCACATGGATCCATTTTATAAATTATATTTTTGCTGTAGTCCTCTACTCTGTGATTCTGGTCAATGTACTCTACATTAAGGCCAACATGTTTCAATTTATATTACTGTAGTATTTATTTGGCATTTTATGAGAGAAAAATTAAGTAGCTGACTATGATCTATAATCAAAAGCCAAGCTTTATACTTAATATGCTGTGCCTGAAATGGATGCACATTTGACTGTAAATTATATGCAATTTAAGTCAAATGCTGTAGTGATTTTTTCTCCACTAAATATTTCTAGAATTCCAAGTTTACCTGAGCTGCATAATGGTAAGAACAATGCAGATATTTTCTCTTCCTTCAGTGGTAAATACAATATAATTCATTCAATAGTGTGAAATTAAGGAAGGTATGAGAAATGAATATAAAAGCAAATGACCGAATTGGAAAAGTTACAAAATATAATCACTGAAGCTATGAGAGTAAGTTAGGTGCTTCGCAATGTTAACACTCTGAATTGTTAAAATAGAAAATAATTCCATTTTGCATAGTATTTTTAAATTCACATAAAATGACTGATTTAAATTTGAAAAATCTATAGTACATAGAATTAACCACACCCTCCAGACAAGATGTTTAAGGTTAAGTATAATAGAAACATAAATCTTCCATAAGTCTTATTAAAGGTGAAATATCTGCAGTATCTGAGTTAGATTTCTTTCAACCCAAAACTCCCATTCTGAAATGCGAGCATTCTGACATGGTGACAAATTGCTGGAACAAATGCTAAATAGTTAAATGGACAGGTGATGGATGGCCTCGTAAGCCTTGCAGGGCAGCCTCTGTAAGATACTGATTGGTTCTGTGGAACTGGTTTTAGTCAATAAATTCACTTGAGGGATTTTTTTGTGTGTGTTAGACATCTTTAAAGATTGTGGTGCTATGGGTAACAAAACACTGGCAACATATTAGGCCACCAACAACTTTAACACACCCACTGTGCGTGATGTCTCTTTCTTTACACCTAGCTATACTCAAATGCTAAATATTCACTTTTAATGCCCAATGAGAAGATTATTTTTTTAAAAAAATATTATTTATTTATTTATTTGACAGAAAGAGAGATCACAAGTAGGCAGAGAGGCAGGCAGAGAGGAGGAAGCAGGCTCCCTGCTGAGCAGAGAGCCTGAGAAGATTCTTCATGGGTTCTCTGTTTCATCCTTTGACTTTCGAGACAACCTATTTTTCTCGCTCCAAAAATTCCTCAATTTTTTCCTCTAAACTTCTTTTTTTATTTTTAAAGGTTTTATTTATTTATTTGACTGACAGAGAGATATCACAAGTAGGCAGAGAGGCAGGCAGAGAGAGAGGGGGAAGCAGGCTCCCTGCCGAGCAGAGACCCCCACATGTGGCCTGGATCCCAGGACTCTGAGATCATGACCTGAGCCGAAGGCAGAGGCTTTAACTCACTGAGCCACCCAGGTACCTTCAATTTTTTCTTCTCATAGGAAGCAACTCAACTTGGGTTTTTTCAACTAAAATTTAAGTTTTAAGAAATAGAGTTTTAAACATTTTTCTATAGGATTAGTATAAAAGTATTTTTTTCTTACAGTGTATGTGAAAAATTAGCAAATCTAGTATTTTTAGGACAGATTCTTTTTCTCTTCTTCTTAAAAATAATAAAATTACAGAATACTATTAAATTCATTTTCAAGTTTCCAGAATCTTGTTTAATGGAAGGAAAGATGAAAGGAAGGAAAGAGGAAGAAAGGATGGAAGGAAGTAAGGAAGGGAAAAGGATTAACTTCCAGTTGACTGGGTCCTTATGAAGTCACTAAGAAACTAAATCCATACTTTCTAATACTCAGAGATGAATGTTAACAAACCAATCTGTTCATTTTTTGCAACTGCCCCAGCTGTTTTTGTGCAATAACAGAAGTTGGTTACTAATTCCCATAGTCTATTGTAGAAGAAAAGTTTCTGTGAACTCTAAATTGTGTTTCCATTTTCAAAATATCTCAGACAATCTCTTTTTAAAGTCTGAGCTAGGTCTATGAAGTGAAGTGATTCCTCTTCCACAAATAACTCATCTTTATACAAAGAAAAAATGAGACTCTTTGCAGATGATAAGCAAACAGGTTCTGCAAACAGACTGTATCAGTTTAAACTTAACCCTAAAATTCACAATGTGACATTGATCAAGCTACTTTAACTCTTTGTGTCTGTTTCCTCATCTGTAAAGGTGAGATAATACTAGTACCTGATTTGTAAGTTTGTAAGTGATTTGCATATAAATATAAATCAATTGATTTATATGTAAATCACTTACACCAGCATCCAGAACATACTAAGCACTCAATAAGTTTCAGCTATAATTGTTACTATTATTATTGTTATTATCATTATGTGTATTTGTTTTTTCTTTCTTTAATGAACCCAGTTTTATAAACCTTATGTGATATAAAGTTTTTATTTGAAGATTTCTTTTTATTATAATCATTATAATGTGCAAACAAAAGTGAATAGGAAACAATTTATATTAACGTATACATAATGTTAATTGTATACCTGTAAAACCTTTCTGTTTTCAGGATGCTTCTTTCTACCACACCTACTCTCTGAATGCATGAGACACAGCCAAATCTTGCTAACCAAATGAAATGAAAGTTTATTAAATTAGCTTAGAAACTTCTGATAGCATGTTGAAGTATCTTGGTAACATGAATTCTCCTAATTTGAATTAATCTGATTGCTGTTTTCATGTTATGAATTCTATAAGAAATCACAGCTTTTTATATATGAATTTTATATATGAATTTATATATGAAATTTATATATGGATTTTATATATGAATTCTATAAGAAATCACTGCTTTTCATGAATAGCATAATTCTAACCATAGCCATAACACAAATAAAAAAATTTGCTCATTGAAAGAGCCAACCTGAAACGAAACAATATAAAAGTAGTACGCAAGTTAAAAATACATTTAGCTGTCTATAACATCAACCTAAGTAAGAATCAATCCTGGGGCGCCTGAGTGGCTCAGTTGATTAAGCAACTGCCTTCGGCTCAGGTCATGATCCCGGAGACCGGGAATCGAGCCCCACATCGGGCTCTCTGCTCAGCCGGAAGCCTGCTTCTCCCCTTCTCACTCTCCCTGCTTGTGTTCCCTCTCTCGCTGTATTTCTCTCTGTCAAATAAATAAATAAAATCTTAAAAAAAAAAAAAGAATCAATCCTAACTTACCATGTCTTAAATAAAAAGAAGTCAGTATTTTTCATATATAAAAAAAAGGAAGTCAATGGCGTGTGACATTAGTTCAAGAGCTAACATTTGTAATTATGAGCAGTGATGGATTTTAACTAGATTTACCGCGATGATCATCCTACATTATACAGAAATATCATGTCGTACACTGGAAACTAATGTTATATGTCAATTATATCTAAAAAAATCAGAAAAAAAGATCAATGATAATGGTCTCAGAATCTCAGTGTTTCTCTTCCTTTCGATCATGGTGACATGAAGGTTGCAGCAGCTCTAGGCTTCATGTGAGAGTTTAAAACAAGAGGATAGATGTGAACAGCCACATCTATTCCAATGAATAATACTGCAACATCATTGTATGACAGATGGTAACCACGCTTGTGCTGAGCATAGCATAACCTACAGAGAAATAGAATCTCTATGTTATATACCTGAAACTAACGTAACATTTTATGTGAACTGTACTCAAATAATTCAAAGGTATACCATCTCAAATAAGACTAAACTTTCAAATTAGAAACATTTCCTCAGTAAATTATATTCAAATGGGTAGGCATACAAAAACTAAGCCTGAATCATCCATTTCTGACACATTTAATAATAAAATCATTTAAATTTAATTATGAGTAATACCACCCATATTAATGTTAATGGCACTTCTGATCTATCCTTCCTTCCAGAAATTAGTACTGCATATTTGAACACTCATTTCATTTTAGACATTTATTTATCTACCAAAAACAAAAATAAAGTTGTATTTATGCCAACATAAAAATCATTTTAAGGGTAGTTGTAGTTCATTCAGAACTTAAAAAGGAGAAATTATAATTTCATTTTTTGTGAACTGAATATATTACAATCTTCTGTCACTTGGCTCTATTCCTCTCTATATAAGAATATACAATGTTTGAAATAGATGAGGGAGGTACAAACTTCTAGTTATAAATTAAATGAGTTATAGGTATGAAAAGCACAGGATAGAGTATATAATAAAAATATATATCCAATCAAACATGTCACATAATAATAAAATAATCTATAATAATGATAACAAAATGACATGCCAATTTCTAAATATATTCTTATTAAGTGAATATTATGAAAACAATCTAAACTTTTTGTTGACATTGAAACTTCTTGTGATATTTAGCTATCAACTAATACAATTTAAGAGAGAAGAAATATACTAGTGAAGTAAAGTATCATCTTTGTGTTGTTTTTAAGAAAATTAAAGCATTATGGCTCTTTATGACAACCAGAAATATAAAAAGAGAAAGCCTATATAAAGATACTGTAAATTTTTATCCAACACTGGAATTTTGTATCTATATGCACTTTAACAGTGGCTTAATTACAATGTTTTTCATTAAAATTAACAAATTATTATGATCATCATAATAATTATTATAAAGAAGATCATTTTAAACTTTTGAATATGTAATACTTCACTGGGGACATCTAAAAAACAAAGAAACATAGGTAATATGACCGAATTCAAAAAAGGAGGTCAACAGAATTTAAAACTGGTAAAAACTCAGCACTAAGGAATTTTACTTCAGTAGGAGCAAGAGGTTATATTCTTAGCACATTAAATTCAAATCTTATACAAACATCCCTGCCTTTGTGTCTTTATATAATTGTGATTTATATTCTTTGACTGCTGTCAAAAATCACTTATTTTTTAAACAGTTTTGTTAAAGTATAACTGACATATACATACTTTCATAGATTTAAAGTGCACATTTTATGGTTTTTATGCATGTATACATCCATGAAACTATCATCAAAATCAAGATGGTAACATAATCAACAAGTCCTTATAGTTCTTCTCTCTTAACTCATCTCCCCTTCTCCTCAAGCAACCACTTAATCGTGTCATGATAGATGAGTTTGCATTTTCTAGAGTTTGATATAAATAGAATCATAAAATATGTACTTATTTTTCCCAGACTTCTTTCTCTCAGCATAATTATTATGAGATTTATCTTATTGCATATATCAATAGTTCA
Source organism: Spilogale gracilis (assembly GCA_004023965.1). Classification (NCBI taxonomy): domain Eukaryota; kingdom Metazoa; phylum Chordata; class Mammalia; order Carnivora; family Mephitidae; genus Spilogale; species Spilogale gracilis. Next base: position 6,582 of record PITA01025453.1, read on the forward strand.
CTCTGGTTTACTGCAAGTAATACTCCATTGTATGGATATACAGTGAATTTTCATTATTCACGGTAATTATGTTCTATAAAATCCAACCAGACTGAATTAGCAAATACTGAGTCATTGCCCCTAGAGAAAATACAGGATTAGTTTCTTGCCAGCCTCTGGTCACAACATTTTCATCAACAAATCAATGCACAATCCTGTTTTCTGTGAGTTTCTGTTTAAGGGCACCTTATATAATATATATTTTAATTCATCAACATTTAATTTATGGCACTATAATTCATGATGAAAAGTAGTTTAGATGATTTACATATTTTCTCCATGAGGCATAGCATTAGACAGCATTTCAGTAGTGTTTTGGGGCCATTTAAACAGCAAAATCACCAACAAAAACACAAAAAATGCAAAAGACATTGCACTAAATATAAAGCAGAAGGGAGAGCTGCTTATATTATGGGAGCTGAAAAAAGATTTTATTCAACCTCAACTAGAAAAATAAGCTCTCTGGGTGACTCAAATGTTTTCACTGCTCTGTGCTCTCAAATGTTCTCCAGTGCCATGTAAATGCCAAGAGGATTTATTTGAGGGTTACAAATAAATTTTAGTTGGTAGTGGAATTTGCAAATGTGGAATTCTCAATTATGGCTTCCACAGATAATGAAGGCTGTCTGTATCATATAGTTTATCCATTCACCCACCGCTGGATATTTGTGTTGTTTTCTGAATTTTATCTATTACAAATAATGGTATCATGAATACTCATGTAGGTATGGATATATGCTTTCTATCCTTATAGGTAAATGTCCAAGAGTGGAATGGCCAAAAGGTAGAGCATGTTTAGGTTTAAGTTTTAAGAAACTATCAAACTGTTTTCCACAGAGGTTGTAGGATTTCACATTCTCACCAGTAAGTTATAAAAGTTTCACTTGTTCCAGAGCATTGCCAACATTAGGTACACTCAGTGTTTTTAATTTTATCAAACCCAATAGGTGTGAGGTTGCATCTCAAAGAGATTTAATTTGCATTTTCCTAACAACTAATGATGCTGAGCATCTTTTCAAGTTTTTTCTTTGCTATCCTTAATCTTCGTTGAAATGTCTTTTTAAACTCTCTGCCCATTTAAAAAAATTTAAATTGTTTTCCTATGAGATTTGAGAACTTGACTGTAATTCTCAGACTTATCTTTTTATTTACTGTCTAAAAACACAAGTTTGTATTTTTACAAAGTCTATTTCATCAATGTTTTCCTATAATGAATTAATCTTTTGCAACTCTACCTAAGGGATCTTAGCTTAAACCAAAGTAAAAGAACAAAAATGTTCTCTTACATTTTATTTTAGGATTTTTATACTTTTAGGCTTTACATTTACACCTAATGGTGCAATCAGAGTTAATTTTTGTAGATACTGGAAGGTATGAATTGATGGGTTATTTTTGTTTTTCTTCTTCCTCTTCTTTTGCAAAAATATTCACTTGTTTCAGAATCATTTGTTGACAATAATTACCTTTTTCTTTCTTTCTTTAAAGTTACATTTTCCTACCGAATTGCCACTACAACATTTTCAAATATAAGTTGTTTATATATAGGTGGGTTTATTTCTGAATTCCTTTTCTATTTTTTGATCTCTTTGACTGTAATTTTAGCCAAAACCTACACCTTTTTGATTAATGTCACCTAATTCTAGTCTTCCAATTTTTTTTCAAAGTTATTTCAGCTTTTCAATACCCTTAGCACTTCAATAAAAAATTTAGAATAAAAGTGTAGATTTCTATACAACAATCCTGCTAGGATTTTTTAATTAGGATTATTCTAAATTGACACATTTGGGGATAATTTGTATCATAAATTTTGAATGCTCTAAGTTAGAACAGGGTAAAATCCTCACTATTTAGTTGAGTCTTTATGTCAGCAAAGTTGTATAGTTTGAAATGTGTAAGACACATGATTTTGTTAGATTTACCCAAAATAATATTTTTATTCCACTGAATATAACTGATTTTAAATTAAACTTCTGATCATTGCTACAATAAAGTTGTAACAGAACTGATTTTTATCTATTTGATGTTATATCCTACAACTTTGCCAAGTTCACTTATTCTAGTAGCTTTTCTTCAACATAGATAATGAAGTTTCATACGAATAAAATTTTATTATTTTTAAAATTTCCATGCCACTTATTTTATTTATGTCTTATTTCACTGATTATAAAACTCTGGTACAATGTTGAATAGGAATGCTAAGTGCAAATACTTCTAATCTTAGGAGGAAAGCATTCAGTCTTTTTTTTTTTTTCTTTTTTAAATGAACCTATAACGTACTATTTGTTTCAGGGGCACAGGTCTATAATTCATCAGTCTTACACAATTCACAGCAATCACCACGGCATATACCCTACCCAGTGTCTATCACCCACCCACCCCATCCCTCCCACTGTCCTCCCCTCCAGAAGCACTCAGTTTGTTTCCTGAGATTAAGAGTCTCTTATCTTGTTTTTGTCTTGTTTCCTTTTTCCTCTCCCTTCCTTATCATCTTTTATCTTGTTTCCCAAATTCCTCATATCAGTAAGATCATATGATAATTGTCCCTCTGCTTAATTTATTTCACTTAGCATAATACCCTCTAGTTCCATCCATGTTGTTGCAAATGGCAAGATGGCATTTTTCTGATGGCTGCATAATATTCCATTGTATATGTATATACCACATCTTCTTTATTCATTCATCTGTTGATGGACATCTAGGCTCTTTCCATAGTTTGGAAAGAGTTGTGGACACTGTGGACATTGCTGTTATAAACGTTGGTGTACACATGCCCCTTTGGATCACTACTTTTGTGTTTTTGGGGTAAATAGTAGTACAATTGCTGTAGGGTAGCTCTATTTTCAACTTTTTAAGAAACTGCCATACTATTTTCCAGAGTGGCTGCACCAGTTTTTATTCCCACCAATAGTGTATGACAGTTCCCCTTTCTCCACATCCTCACCAACATCTGTCATTTCCTGACTTGTAAATTTTGTCATTCTGACTGGTGTGCAGTGGTATCTCACTGTGGTTTTGATTTGAATTTCCCTGATGCCAAGTGATATTGAGCACTTTTTTCATGTTTCTGTGGGCCATGTGGATGTCTTTGCAGAAAATATCTGTTCATGTCTTCTGCCCATTTCTTGATTGGATTATTTGTTCTTTGGGTGTTGAATTTAATAAGTTCTTTATAGATTTTTGAGACTAGCCCTTTATCTGATATGTCATTTGCAAATATCTTCTCCTATTCTGTCTGTTGTCTTTTGGTTTTGTTGACTGTTTCCTTTGTTGTGCAAAAGCTTTTTATCTTGACGATGTCCCAATAGTTCATTTTTGCTCTTTTTCTTTTGCCTTTGGCAATGTTTCTAGGGAGAAGTTGCTGTAGCTGAGGTCAAAGAAGTTCCTGCCTGTTCTCCTCAAGGATTTTGATAGATTCCTTTCTCACATTGAGGTCTTTCATCATTTTGACTCTATTTTTGTTTGTGGTACAAGGAAATGGTTCTTCGTTCTTCTGCATGTGACTGTCCAATTTTCCCAACACAATTTGTTGAAGAGACTGTCTTTTTTCCACTGGTTAGTCTTTCCTGCTTTGTTGAAGATTAGTTGACCAGAGAGTTCAGGGTCTGTTTCTGGGCCCTCTATTCTGTTCCATTGATCTACGTGTCTGTTTTTGTGCCAGTGCCATACTGTCTTGATGATTACAGCTTTGTAAAAGGGTTTGAAGTCCAGAATTGTGATGCCACAAGCTTTGGTTTTCATTTTCAATAGTCCTCTGGCTATTTGAAGTCTTCTCTGGTTCCATATAAATTTTGGGACTATTTGTTCCATTTCTTTGAAAAAAGTTGATGGTATTTTGATAGAGATTGCATTAAATATGTAGATTGCTCTAGGGAGCATAGACATTTTCACAGTATTTGTTCTTCCAATCCAAGAGCATGGAACGTTTTTCCATTTCTTTGTGTCTTCCTCAATTTCTTTCATGAGTATTCTATAGTTTTTTGAGTATAGATTCTTTCTCTCTTTGGTTAGATTTATTCCTAGGTATCTTATGGTTTTGGGTGCAATTATAAATGGGATCAACTCCTTAATTTATCTTTCTTCTGTCTTGTTGGTATATAGAAAGGCAACTTATTTCTGTGCATTGATTTTATATCCTGATACTTTACTGAATTCCTGTATGAATTCTACCAGTTTTGGGGTGGAGTCTTTTGTGTTTTCCACCTAAAGTACCATATCATCTGCAAAAAGTGAGAGTTTGACTTCTTCTTTGCCAATTCAGATGCTTCTTATTTCTTTTTGTTGTCTGGTTGCTGAGGCTAGGACTTCTAGAAATGTGCCAAATAGCAGTGGTCATACTGGACATCCCTGCTGTGTTCCTGACCTTAGCAGAAAAGCTCTCATTTTTTCCCTCTTGATAATGATATTTGCTGTGGGTTTATCATAGATCCTTTGATGATATTGAGGTATGTACCCTCCATCCCTACACTGTGATCCAGAAACTTTGTCAAATGCTTTTTCTGATTCTATTGAGTATCATATGGTTCTTGTATTTTCTTTTATTAATGTATTGTATCACATTGATTGATTTGTGGATGTTGAACCAACCTTGCAGTCCAGGAATAAATCCCACTTGCTCATGGTGAATAATCCTTTTAATGCACTGATGGATCCTACTGATTAGTATTTTGGTGAGAATTTTTGCATTCATGTTTATCGGGGATACTGGTCTGTAATTCTGCTTTTCAACGGGGTCTTTGTCTGGTTTGGGGATCAAGGTAATGTTGGCCTCACAAAATGAATTGGCAAGTTTTCCTTCCATCTCTACTTTTTGGCATTTAGAGTTTCAGGAGAATGGATATTAATTCTTTTTTACATGTTTAATAGAATTCTTCTGGAAAGCCACCTGGCCCTGGGATCTTGTTTTTTGGGGGAGATTTTGGATGACTGCTTCAATCTCCTTACTAGTTATGGGTCTCTTCAGGTTTTCTATTTCTTCCTGGTTCAGTTTTGGTAGTTTTACATCCCTAGGAATGCATCCATTTCTTCCAGATTATCTAATTTTCTGGCATATGTTTGCTCATATGTTCTTCTAATTGCTTGTATTTCTTTAATGTTGGTTCTACTCTTTCCTCTTTCATTCATGATTTTACTAATTTGGGTCATTTCTCTTTTCTTTTTGATAAGTCTGGCCAGGGGTTTATCAATCTGATTGATTCTTTCAAGGAACCAGCTCCTAGTTTCATTAATCTGTTCTACTGTTGTTTTGGTTTCTGTTTCATTGATTTCTGCTCTGATCTTTATTATTTCTCTTCTCCGGCTGGGTTTAGGCTTTCTTTGCTGTTCTTTCTCCAGCTCCTTTAGATGTAGGGGTAGGTTGTATATTTTAGAACTTCCCTGTTTCTACAGAAATGTTTGTATTGCTATATACTTTCCTCTTAGAACCACTGTTGCTCTATTCCAAAGATTATGAACAGTTGTGTTTTCATTCTCACATTTCCATGAATTTTAATTCTTCTTTGATTTCCTGGTTGACCTATTCATTCTGTAGTAGGATGCTCTTCAGCCTCCATGTATTTGAGTTCTTTCCAGCTTTCCTCTTGTGATTGAGTTCTAGTTTCAAAGCACTATGCTCTGAAAACAGCATTCAGTCTTTAACGTTAAGCATGATGTTAGCTTAATGTTATTGTTAGGTGCCCATTACCAGAGAGATTAAGTTCTCTTTTATTGTTAGTTTCTACATATTTGTTTGTTTGTTTGTTTAAAATGGGAATGGATGTTGGATAAGTCCCACCTGATCATAAGGCTTTACTCTACTTACGTGTTGCTGGATTAAATCAGTTAGAATTTCCTCTAGAAATTTTGCATCTGTGCTTATGGAAGTTACTTTTCTTATTCATTGTAGTGAATAGTTTTCTTATTCATTGTAATTTATATCATTTGCTATCAGAGTGATGATGGTCTCACAGAATGATTTGGGAAATATCCTTGTCCTTGAATTTTTAAAAAGGGTTTGTGTAGAATTATTATTATTTCATTTTTATTGTTCAGTAGAAATAATCAGTGAACAATGTGGGCTTGGGTTTTCTTTATGGCAAGATTTTCACCTTAATTATTTAATGGATATTGGGTTATTCAGTTTATCTATTTCTTCCTGAGCTTTGGTAGTTTGAATCTTTCAATAAATAAATTTGTCCAGTTTAACTGAGTTAATAAAATATATTGATAAAAACTTGTTCTTAATATTCCCTTATTATCTTTTTACCATACATGGAACCTGTTGTGATGTCACCAGGCTATTCCTAACATAATAGTTTTGTCTTTTTTTCTGATCAGTCTGGCTAAGTTTTTATGTCAGAGAAACAGCCTCTGGTTCTATTTTCCCCAGTATTTTTCTATTTTCTGTTCAGTTGATTTTTGTTCAGTCTGATTTTCTTTGTTTTGTTTTAAGGTGAATTTGGTTTTATTTTTCTTCTCTCTCTTTTTTTTTTTTTTTACAGTGGATGCTGTGACCATTAATTTGTGCCATGCTTACTATCTAAGACAGACACTTAAGGGCTACAAATTTCCTTCTGAGTGATATGTTTTGTTTTGATTGTCATTCAGTACAAAATACTTTCAAATTTTCTATTCATTTCTTCTTTGTTCTATAGGTTATTTAGAATTCTATTTTTTGGGTTTCCAAATATTTTTGGGAAATCTCCAGAGATCTTTTTGTCACTGATTTCAGATTCAGAGAAGGTATTTTGTATGGGTGGAATCTTTTTTAATTTATTGAAACTCAATTTATGGCCCATATACTGTACCATTGTTTTTGAATTGAATGTGTTTTCTGTTATTGCGTAGAGTGTTCTGTGAATGTCAAGTAGGTCAAGTTGGCTAATAATGTTTAGGTATTCTACATCTTCAATGATTGTGCATTATTCTATCAATTTTGAGAAAGAATTATTAGAAACTCTTGTATATTTGAAAATTTATTTATTCCTTCATTTAATCAGCTGTTTTTTCCCATATATTTTGAAACTCTTAGATACAACACTAAAAATCCAGGATCCATAAAAGGCAAAAATATATATAATTAACCAAATTTATGAACTTCTGGTCTTTAAAAATTTCTTTTCAGATAATGAAATGATAGTCACAGACTGGAAGATAAAATAATGATAATGAAGTCACAGACTGGAAGATAAAATCTCATGTCACATATCTGATAAGGGACTTGAATCTAGATTATCTGAGAAACATAAAACACGTTACTATAAAAACAACCCAATACAGAGGTGGGCAGAAATCTGAAAACAAAAAAACAAACAAACAAAAATTTCATCTAAGAGAACATAGAGATGACAGACAATTATATGGTAATTACATGAAGATATCTGAGAAGATCTTATAATTATTCATTGGGAAGTGCAAAATAAAACACAGTGAGATAGAATCACACACCTATTAGAACAGATAAAACAAGAGATACCAAAGCAAGTATTGGAGCAACTGGAGCTCTTGTACACTGCTAGTGGGAACATAAACTGCAATTCTGGAACATAGTATGGCAGTCAGAGAAAGACAAATACCATATGATTTCATTCATATGTGGAATTGATGAAACAAAACAAATGAGCAACAGAAAGAAAGAGAGACAAAAACCAAGAAGCACTCTTAACTATAGAGAACAAACTGATGGTTACCAGAAGGGAGGTGGGTGGGGGGATGGGTGAAATAGGTGATGGGATTAAGAAGTACACTTGTGATGAGCATGGGGTGATTATGGAAGTGTTGAATCACTCTCTTGTACACCTGAAACTAATATTACAGTGTAAGTTAGCTCTATTTAAATAAAAACTTTAAGAAAAGAATTAATTATAAAATTACCAAATGATCCAGCTAAGCCAGCTACTTACACAATAGGAATGAATGCCTATGTTCACATAGACTTATCCATGAATAGTCATAGCATATTTAGAGTAGCAAAATATACAAAATAATTCAAATGTCCATCAAGAGCTAAATAAACAAATATGACCTATCCATAAAATGCAGTATTACCCAGCAACAAAAAAAATGAACTATTAAAAAACAGCATGAATAAATCTCAGGATAACTATGGTGAATGAAAGAAGAAATAAAAAGTACATTTTTATGACTATATTTATTTAAATCCCAGAAAATGTAAACTAATCTATACTGACATAAAACAGGTGAGTTGTTGCTTGAGGGTTGGAAGGAGAAGTGTGAGAGAGGGGTTACCAAGGAATATGGGGAAACTTTCAGGGATGATAGCTATGCTTAGTATTGGGTTTCAAGGGTGTCTATGCATATTCAAACATATCAATTTTTTTTTACTTTAGAATTATGAATTTATTACATATGTCAATTATATCATAATAAAACTGTCAAAAGCAAAATTAAACCAACAAAGAATATAAGCCTTAAGTGCTTTCCCTTTCATAAATATTAGCAACTCAAAGAATAACCTTTTAAGTTTTTAAATATATGTAAAGCCATAGACTTATTATAGACATGAAGAGTCAGACGCAGTAAACTCAACCTCCAATTTAGCGAATTAATTACAAATATTACACACTTTCATTGTTAGTCAATTATTACTTCAATTTTTATTTTTATTTTGCCAAGTAGTTTAATATTAGTGATATATTTTTCTTAATTATTTCTGCTTCCTTATTTTATGCAGATACTATTTTCCCAGTTGTCTGCTATATAACTCAATTTTATTCAACCAGTATTTCATGTAAATAGAGCGAGATAGAGGCAATAATATTTTGGCTCTCTCTTTCTATGAATCTGTTCCTCAGTGTCTTGTCCCTTCCCTTCTCTCCCACTGTCCCCATACACACACAAACAAGGGTAGAGAGATTTCTAATCAGATTTGTGATATCTGAGGTTATACTTGTATTTTCTGTTCTTATTATTGGGTATGGCAACTGATCCTTAATGATCAGAACATGCTTGATGTGCAGTTACAGCCTTGGCTCTACCAGAGACAAGAACATAATTATTCATGTTTGGGAATCTTTTGCTTAGTAGGGGACCTGCCACATTGCAGGCATTTTAATATATTTATTAAATGAATGAAATAATTTTAGCATTTGGTTTTGGTGAGATTATGACAGAACTGATATTTCCACACTGTTATTGCCATGAAATAGTAGATGAGCCATCATGGAATAAGCAATATATGAAGGTAAGTATGGTAAATGTGCTCATAGTCACCCCCTTTTAAAGATTGCTGTTCGAGATTTTCGAGGAAGGAAACTACTGGGCACCTCCGCTGAGTACCCTGCAAGAGATTTTACACACATTGTTGCAGATCCTTAAGCTGGCTGTACAAAGCAGGTAATATTTATAACTCATCCTCAGGAAAATGAATCCTGGAGAGGTAGAATGAGTTGATCAAATACGGATATTTTGAATATGTGTTCTTTCCAATTATTTTCTATTCAAATTTAAGTAAAAAATGATGGAAGGGAATATCAGGTACATTCATTAAAGGAGCAGATAATTTGGAGCCAGATATTTTTCAGTGCCCTATCCATGGGAAAAATTAGTGTTTTATATGTCATATATAAAATATATAATCACATCCCAGTTGTAGCCTAGCATTTAGGGACCAAAATAACTGGCCTGTCTGAAATTTTCTTTCTTTAATAGTCCACTCTTTCCTCCCAAGTATTTGTTACCATTTCTTAGAGCTAAAATTCCATATTTCAAAGGAAAGTACTGTAGGTATTGTCTTATGCTTTCTGGGAAACATCCTCATGCAAGTACAATATTTCCCAAGTGTTATAAGACGGCTTGAGTGAGCATTCCTAACTCCCTGGCTAGGGCTAAGCTTGGTCACTTCAGCTCTTGTAGCCCCTCAAATCTGACATCGCAGCTCCACATGCAGAGCATTTTCTCTTGGGCATTAACTGGCATGATAATATGTTTACATATTAAAGAACTTCAGCGTATAGAACTCTTGAATCCTCATACATTATTCCTAAAACTAATATAATACTATATGTTACATTTGAATAAAAATTAAAAATAAACAAATGATGAAATAAAGGAATAACTAATCTTAAACAAATGAGCATCATATTCTTCTCAAGGAACCACGATACACTGTGAGGTAAGCAGACTGTATCTTTCTTTAAATCCGTGCATAGAACATATAGTTTTATAAAAGGGCATTTTTCAACTGAACAGTCTTATGCATGTTGAAGATGTATAGGAATGAAATTTCAGATGGTGAACTACATTAATGTGACTCAGAATTGCAAATAATAAATGTCAATAAGAGCAATCTATTCTCATCAAAAGTGCTTTGAATTTACAATTTGCTATAATAGAAGTATTATTCCATTAAATATCCATATAATTTGCTTCAAGATCAAAGTAAAAGCGCACTGCTGATGTCTGTGTGTGAGTTTTATATAAATAGGAACTTTATCCTGCAGTTTAGCAGCTAAAGACATATAGTAAATTGAATTGATTTATAGTTGCATTTTCAGATACGCTTCTCTTGTTTCTTGCCAGGATCAAATCGGGGACATATTATAGGAGTTAAGAGCTAAGCTGTTAAAGAAGACGAGCAGGATTTGTAGCCATCGGAGAGCCCCACTGTGATGCTGTGTACTTTCTGGCATTTAATCAGACTCTGTGGCTCTGCCAGATAGGCCTCGGGCCTCTGAGGAACTGATTTATAATAAATATTTCATGTTATTAATACTAAGAATTGTGGCTATACACCAAACTGAACAAATAACTGTTATGTGATTTCCAATACAAAGCTTTATATTTATATGCCATAAAAGCCAGGGGTAGACTTATCTTGAATATTGACCAATAAAGCTTAACGGCTGAATCAGATAAGGCTGAGAAACAGAAGCTATCTAACTGAAGTTAAATAATTTTATAAAAATTTGCTTTAGTGGGGCGCCTGGGGGCTCAGTTTGGTTAAGCGACTGCCTTCGACTCAGGTCATGATCCCGGAGACCCGGGATCGAGCCCCACATCGGGCTTCCTGCTCAGCGGGAAGCCTGCTTCTCCCTCTCTCACTCCCCCTGCTTGTGTTCCCTCTCTGGCTGTGTTTCTCTCGGTCAAATAAATAAAACCTTAAAAAAAAAAAAAAGAAATTTGCTTTAGTTTTTGTTGTTTTTATAAACTCTGTGTTCTGATCATGGTTTTAAAATTCACACATTCTAACATACATCACAATCTATTCATGCTCAATCTTCACAATTAGTGGTTTTGTACTGTAGTGAGATATAATGGATTGTTTCCAAAGAGTTTTTATAAAATTGGAAGACAAAGTTCTAATAATGTTATTGTTATTTTTTTTAAAGATTTTACTTATTTATTTGACAGAAAGAAAGAGAGCTAGAGAGGGAACACAGCAGGGGGAGTGAGAGAGGGAGAAATGGGCCTCCCGCTGAGCAGGGAGCCAGATGTGTGGCTCCATCCTGTGACTCCCGGATCATGACCTGAGTCCGACCAACCGAGCCACCCAGGCACCCCACTATTGTTATTTTTAAGAGTCCTATTATAAAGATTCTTTTTTTTAATAGAAATTTATAATAGTTTGGCTCTAATCCTCTCTTATTTAATAGCTGAGGTCAACTAGTATAAAACCAAACCCAAATAAGTTAAAGGATCCTGAAAATTAGGATTTTAGCATAAAAATGTAACCAATAAAGTTGGGCAACATTCAGTGGCTAGCCTTCATCCACAGGGAACAACGTTTGTGGGTTGTTGTTGTTTTTTAAGATTTTTATTTTTAAGTAATCTCTTCACTCAGGTTTGAACTTACAACCCTGAGATCAAGAGTTGCATGCTCTACTGACTGAGCCACTCAGTCTCCCCAGGAGTTTTTCTTGAGATTAAGCTTATGTTGAACATTTACCAAACTCTCCAATTAATGTTAGACTTTGTTAGAAATAAAAATGAAAATTACCTAGAATTTACCATTCTTTTTCCTTCCCACAAATTTTTGTGTCTTTTCAGCTATAATAACTATTAATTAAGAAAAATATTACTACCCTTATATTCATGTCAGTGATTTTTAAAGCAATTTTCAGTTAAAATGAATATAGGTATCTAAAAAAATGATAGTTTGAAATTGGAAAGATTAAAAACTAATACTGCTACTACATTCATACTCATTTATTTTTTCTTCCTTTTTTCCCCTGATAATTGTAAATGCTTAAGGAAAAGGTGAACTTTTTATTTTTTTCATGTTGCTTATTTTTAACATTCCACTTTTTAATAAAGAACATCTACAAAATTATAGTTCATATGCAAAAATATTCTCCAAAAGGTAAGTGATGACACGTTTTATTTTTTTAAAGGATACAGAGATAGTTGTACATGCTTTTGTGTGGTAGAGTGGAAAAGTCGTGCCAAAATCCAGTAAGTTGTTCATGCATTCTGTATCTTTGTTTCCCAGCTAATAAGTTTACGGTATTATCAAACAAATTACATGAAGTGGAGGAAGTAATAAGGGGATAAATTGCTGATGACATGCTTTGGGAGAAAAAGGGGCATCTAGAGATCATTTCTTTGTGCTTGTTATATCAAAGTTCTATCCTTAATTCCTTGTCAAATTTACTAATCTCTGCCTATATCGTGCTACATCAGAAATCTGAAAGTGATAATATTAGTTGGTGTTATGGTCATTTTTCTTTAATATTTTACTCTTTGCAACTGGAGTGTCTCCTGAGAATGTCAAGCTGAGTTTACATAGGAGCATTTCTTAAGAGATGTTAGAGATCAATTTCAAATACTGTGCTTGTAGTCTAAATATCTCAAAGTCAAGATGAGGAGATAAAGTATATTTTTCCTCTAGACTATGAGATGTTTGAGGACAGCAACTGTGTCTCAATCCCCTTGAGCCCTCTAGTTCCTATCCTAGTATCCAGAATGTGTCAGGAGCTAATGCTTGTTATATTTGCTTCAAATTATGGCTTACGAGATGAAGTAGTGAAGCAAAGACTGAACAAGTGAGTAGACTACTGTGCAAAAGCTTGTGGTAGGGCTAATAAAACCAAGGAGCTGGAATGACAGGAAGGAGCTGGCACTGAGGCATGGCAGGAACGCCCAGAATTTTTAACTTGGAATTCAGACAGTAGTACATTTCTGCTACAAGGGACTGCTGGGATGTTTCAGGGAAGAGCTTCTGATTCTGCTTTTGTCTGTGTTATAAAGACTAATATAAATCCTGTACGTACGTACTAACAAGATTTCTCTACATTTTCCTCACCCTAAAGTCCCAGCAAAATGTCATAGTTAAGTCAGGCACTACAGCTGATCCCTTAACCCAGCATAATATCCTGTCCCTACCAGTTGCATCTATATTTCTTGAGAAGTTATCTACTGCTGGTTCCCCTCCTCCCCACACCATTTTCAGGCTGTGGTTACCAACAGAGTATGTGTATGAGCATCAGGAAGAAAAAGAGGTAAAGATGCTGCAAAATGATTTGGATTTTTCTGTGACTGGGTTTAAGCAGGTATCACTGTTGCCAAAGAAGGGAAATATGATTCTGGCAAAAGAGGCAGTGGGAAACAGGCAGATAGAAAGCAAGACAGGCAGCTGCCAAGACTGACCAGCATAAACACAGAAGGACAAAGGGTGTGGGACAAGGAGAAAGAAAAATAAAGAGAAGGGAAATCTGTGAGAGACACTGAGTAAGAGAGGAAGAGAAAGATTTTTGGGGATACTTTCAGAATAATAAATGACCACACTGCCATTTTTTCTTTAGAGTTGCAAAGTCTGAGAAGATTTCATTTAATTTGCTTTATAGAGGTAACAATTTACATCTAGTAAAAGTCACCAGTGTTAAGTGTATAATTCAAGGATATGTGACAATATATGGAATCATGTGACTATCACCTCTATCAAGACATAGAATAGTTCCACCAATCTGAAATGATCCCTATACTCCTCTGCAGTCAATCTCTTCCTCCTCACCCTCATCCCTGGCCTCTGTATTTCTTTTGTTATTAGTAATCCTTTATTATAAAAAAAATTCCAGCATCCAAATATATATAAAGAATAATATAAACACTTGCCCGCATAGTTACTGCCTGTTTTCATTACTCTTAGCCCTTTATTTTTTCTTTCTTCTTATAAATCAAATATTATGGGCTGTCTGGGTGGCTCAGTGGGTAAAGTGTCTGCCTTCAGCTCAGGTCATGATCCCGGAGTCCTGGGATTGAGCCCCACATCAGGCTCCCTGCTCGGCAGGAAGCCTGCTTCTCCCTCTCTCACTCCCCCTGCATGTGTTCCCTCTCTAGCTGTGTTTCTCTCTGTCAAATAAATAAAATCTTAAAACAAACAAATAAATAAATAAAATATCACAAATTGAGTTAAAAGCCATACACTCCCCTTTCAAGTTCTTCTCTTCCAGGTCCCAATTTGATATTTTTCATTCCATGCATATTTTATTAATTTACAACATCCCCATGTGTATATAAGTTACATATGGTCATTTTCTATTTTTAAAGGTGAATAGAGATTATATAATATTTAATATATTATTCTATTCTTTTTCTCATCATTTTGTTTTGAGATGTATCAGTGATATCTATTACTACAGGTCATTCACTTTATCGACTTTAGATTATTCTGTTCTAGTCCCATTTATTTATTCACCTTATATATGGATAATTTAGATTGTTTCTGATATTATGTAATTGTGATCTATAAAATAATAAACATTTTCTTATGTATATTCTTATATGCAAATACAAGAGTTTATCTAAGAATGTGCATCTGATAATAAATTACTTTCCCAAAGGATATACTACACCTCTTAAATCCTTCCAGATACTGACAGACTGTTCTTCAAAAAAAATTTACACCAACTCAAAAGTATATAAGGGCACCTGTGGTTCCATATACTGAATGATTCTGATATAAGGGCACCTGTGGTTCCATATACTGAATGATTAGTTTAACAGTTCAGTAGGTATGAAAAAGTATCCACTATACTATCTATTTTTGAAAGGCCTTCATATACTTTGCCATTGAATGTATCATCTTTTTCATATTGTTTTGTAGCAGTTTTTAAATACATTCTAGATACTAATTGTCTGCCATTCATATGAGTGGGATCTGTTTACCTTCAGCCTTTGGCATGGATTTTCACTTTGATTCTACCCCAACCCCTACACCCCTGACCCCATATAGAATTAAGGAAACTGAGATGATCTTCCCTGGAGGTGGTGGCACCAAGTCTTAAATAACATAAAAAATTGTGAGAAAAAAAAAAAAAAAGAAAGAAAAATGTCAGGGAAAATGCCTCCATCATTGCTGGCATTGATGCGATTCTGTTGGATTATATCAGGCTGCAATATTTCTTTTCTTTTTCCCTCCCTCCCTCCCTCCCTCCTTCCCTCCCTTCCTTCCTTCCTTCCTTTCTTCCTTCCTTCCTTCCTTCCTTCCTTCTGTCCATCCATCTGTCCTTCCTTCCAACAGGTGTACAAAGAACAGAGTTCATCTCCTGGACCTATCTAATGGTGAGAAATGCGATTTCCGGGCTCACCTTGTATTTTATTATTAGAAACTATGATGCAATGAAGAAACTTGTGCACATGTCATTTCATTTGCACAGGTAAAAGAAGTCATCATTATCTATATATTACCCTTTGACATGTTTCATCCATTATTTTTTTAATTGTAAAAGTATTTAATTTTAATGCATTCACACATAGCTCTCTTTTACTTATTTTTAGGGTTTAATTTTAAAAGTGCTTTAGTCCTAAACAGTCATAAGAAGTTTCTTGTATATTTTCTGGAAACATCTTTTATTTTAGGTTGCATAATTCGGTCTTCAATTCAATTGTAATGCAACTACATGTACAGGAAAACAGAGGAATTTATTTATCTTTCTCACAAAAGATAAAAAACTGTCCAAGCACTGCTGACTGAATATTGACCACACAGTCTTTCCCCACTGAGCTATAGGGCTGCCTCTAACCTATACATGGATACTCTCTGCATGGGTCTGATGTGCAGCTCTTGTTTCTCTTCCGTTGGCTTATTGCCAAGAGAGCACAGTCTTAATTACCATAGAATTAGGACGACTCCTGATGTATGGTAGACTAAATCTATATCTCATTCTTCAGAATTTTTCAAGGTATTCTTGGTCTTTTGCTTTTCCAGACACACACATATAGGTTAGATTTATTATTAGGAATTTTAAAAACTTCATTGTTCTTGTATATGATGCTTATTTTTGGTTACGACTGCTTTGTAACTATATATATTACTAATGCTTTGATGCTGATTTGCAGAACAAACTTTATTATTGATAATTATTGATCTTGTTTCAAGCAACCTTGCTGATGTCTATAACAGTTTGTGGTTCTATGGGACTGTCTATATGGACTATCATTTATATATAAATAATGGCTTTTTTTCTTCCTTTCCAAATATTGCCTACTTTCTTTGTTTTGTTTTTTTTCTTCTTCTCAATGTGGCATGTAGAACCTGCAAGACAAAAGTGAATACGAGTGGTATTCCTGTCTCACTCTTGATTTTTTAAAGGAAATGTTTCTCATACTTCTTTGAAAATGAATCTGCTGAGATACAGATGAATCTTACCCAGTTAAAGAATTATTGTCTATTACTAGGTTGCTAAGAAATTTTTTAAAAATTCTAAGTTATTGTTGGGGCTCCTGGGTGGCTCAGTCAGTTATGTCTCTGCCTTCCACTCAGGTCATGACTCCAGGGTCTTGGCATTGGGTTCCTTGTTCAGCGGGGAGCCTATTTCTCCCTCTCCCTCTGCTGTTCTCCCTGCTTTTGCTCTCTCAGTCAAATAAATGAATAAAAAAATCTTTAAAAAAATTTAAGTTACTGTTGAATTTTGTTTTCTCTTCCATTTAACAGGATGATCCTATATAATTCTTTTTCTTTTTTAATTGGTACATGTGTGATGTAACTTGACTATAATTGTAAACACACATACCCATATAAGTCTTCCCATTTATATACACATACTTGCATGTATGTGTGTGGCATTTCTGCATTTGATTTTCTAAAATTTTGTTTATAATTTTTGCATCCATATTTACAGGTGATATTAGCCTCTTCTCATATCTATGTATAGTACTGATATCAAAATTTCATCCACATAAAAGTGATTTGGAGACTTATTCCTTGAATGAATTCATATAAGACAGAATTTATAGGTTTTAATTAATACTGGTGACATACTGCCTATAATATAGTAAGGATAAAACAAATATATGACTCCTATAGCATAAATCCAAAAACTCAGCAGCCCTCACTGCCTAACCAGGGGATCTACTCTTAATGTTACCTGCAGACTAGAGGGATTATCCTGTCAGTCTTCCTGTGAAGCTCCTTGTGGCACTTTCTTGGTGAGATTTTATATATTTCTGACCTCTTCTGACTGTTTTGGAGGTAATTTCTACTCCCAGGCTAAGTAACTGATAATAACCCACACTATATCTGAGGGCTTACTCCAAGAATGCATAAGCAGCCAATTTTAATGAACCCACTTAATTCATGTACAAACTCATGGGTGCTTTATAAATATTTTTCCTTTAATCTAAAAAAACCACTTTTATGAGGATAAAGAAACTGAGGCACAGGGTGGCAAAGTAACTTCCCAAGGTCACTTAGCTCATAAGTCAGAGACAAGATTCAAGCCTAGGCATTACATATCCTGAACCTTGCCTTTAC
>PITA01025454.1:0-26405 GCA_004023965.1 Spilogale gracilis
TTTTTTTTTTTTTAAGATTTTATTTATTTGATAGCGAGAAACACAGCGAGAGAAGGAACACAAGCAGGGGGACTGAGAGAGGGAGAAGCAGGCTTCCCGCTGAGCAGGGAGCCCGATGTGGGACTCGATCCCGGGTCTCCGGGATCATGACCTGAGCCGAAGGCAGTTGCTTAACCAACTGAGCCACCCAGGCGTCCCACATGTGCCTTTTTATATCTGCTCTTAAGTTTTAACTATAAACATGAATTAATGCTGCATGAATTAAGAAAATAAGATGGAGTGCAATGATGATGATGATAGCTAGGTTAAAGTCAGGAGATCACAAATCTGAAAGGCACCAAAATGCCACCCAGTCCATTCCTCTGCAGAAGATGCATGGTATCTCCAGCTGCTATCATACTTCATGATCTCTGGGAAAGAAAGAAGAAAAAGATCCTTCAGTAATCAACTTTAGGAATATCCACTCCTTCCCAAATACTAGCCCCTCAAACTCTCTTTATTTATAGCAATCAATTCTTGTCTATGTATATAGCTTAAAATAACATATCTTTTCCAGAGGATAGAGGTGAAGACAACAGGTAATCACTATCCCTTTTTATTACCCTGCAAATATAGTATGTAACAATAATATCAACCACAATCAAAACACCATACATTGAATTTTTTTTAAGATTGATTTATTTATTTTAGAGAGAGAGTGCATGTGCACAGGAGTAGGGGGGAGTGGCAGAGGAAGAGGGGGAGAAATCCTTAAGCAGTCTCCCCACTGAGCATAGGGACTCGTTCCAGGACCCCAATATCATGGCCTCAGCCAAAATCAAAAGTCGGTCACTTAACTGACTGAGTCACCCAGGTACCCCATTTACTGAATGTTTAAGTAGGTTAGATATTCTTCTGAGTCCTTTAAGGAAAAAAAAAAAGGCATTAATCTTTTGGTACCCATTCTTATAATCCATAAAGAAATAGAGACTTAGAGAAGACAAGTAATTTGCCTAGTTTCACAGTTTGTAAGGGACCAGAATGAGAATTCAGACCATTTATTCCAAAACCTTACTAGTACCCTTCCTGATTCTGTATCATCATACAAGGAACTACTGTGAATCTATTCACATTCTATAAATCTATTTTTTAAAAAAATGTAGTTAGGTCCCTTGTGAGTTTTCTTATCTCTGGATTTATTTCCAATTTCTAACATTTTGCCATAGCATCATATTCTAACATTAGTCACTAACAGAGGTGTGTGGCAGACTGTTATTTTAAATCCACAGGCATCAAGAAAATAGGCCTAATTGGAGGAAATTAAGATGGTTGCAGTTTCCTGATGATTAAGCACAAAAATATGTTACTAGAGGAAGTTGTAGAATTTTCTGTTCTGAAAATCTGAAAGAAAAGCACAAATAAGGTTTGAAAAACTCTAATTTGAACACCCATTTCCTGATTTATAAGATGAATGGTTTAGTATAGGTGATATCCCTCACACCTGCCCCAGTCCTCATACCCAACAAGTCTGTAACTTTTGGTGGAGATTGGATGTTTCAACCTTTCAAGGTCTTTTTTAGACTTCTATTTTTATGCTTGAATGATTCTTGACTCTCTTTGGTTCAGCTTCACATTTTTGAGTCTCTTTCAAATGATATCTCATAAGAGCTCTTATTTAACAGTGTCCCTAATGCACAATGTACAGAATTAAATACAACTGTGCATTTATAGTTCATAACATCATAGTTCATTATTACTGTGTGTTTGTTCTCCTATTTGAATAAGGTTAAACAACAGGACCATTTTTCCTATTGGGTAGCATTTTAAAGTGTAGTATGTATATGACAGATGGGATCTTATAAATGCATTAAGCGTGCTTATTTTAATATCTAAGCATATGCAAAAGTTATAGAAATATTTTACATGCAAATGTCTGGGACTCTGCAAGGGCCTATAATAGAAATCCATACTCTGTGACTTCAAAGCTTTAGTCTCAACAACTAATCACTTGGCTATTTCCAAATCAAATTTCCTCAAACAAATCAAAGGCATTTGTCCTACCCAAGAACCAAGTTCCATAGCAAGTTTGACATTTGAAAATCAAGCTGCTTATTGAGATATTCATGCACTGAAAAAGGCACCCAGAATTTCTTTCAAGGGCTGAGAAATACCTTTTTTTCATGCTCTAGTGACTCAGAAATTTGTCAAAGAGAATTTTATCAAATTTCCTTCACGCACACACACAAAACCCACCTTTGCGGTAAGAACCAGCTTTCAGAATTTCAGCCCAAGAGGTCCTTCATTTTCTGAAAGGTTATGAGCCCCTGAGATTTCTCTTCTTTCAGAGTCATAATTGCTGTGTTGCTTCTGAGTTGTTAACAATAACACTGATTAAGAGGAGAGAAAAGGAGGAGACATTCCTCATACCAATATTAAATGGTTTCACAGAGTAGGAATATTTTAAACATCACAGCATCTGTGGTAAGTAGAATAAAGTGCTCAATTTCCCAGGGAGCAAGCAGAAAGGAAAGGGAAAGGAAAGGGAAAGGAAAGGGAAAGGATGATAAATAACTAACCTTTCTGCAGAGCTTCCTACATGCAAGGACCTGTGCTAGTCCCTTCACAGGTATTGTTTCATTTAATCTACCCAACCACTTCCCAAGGAGGGTTTTTTACTATAGCATTTTTACCCACGAGGAACCTGAGGTTCACAGAAATGAAATAGCTCAATTGGAATCACCTAGACAAAATCCAGACAGGTACACTTCAAGCCTCTGCTCTTAACTGCTCAACTACACTCTGGCCTTCTCTTCAAGAGGAGAAGAAAAAGCCCTGGCAAGAAGAGGTAACAAAGGATGAGGAAGAGCAGGCTGGGCTTCCAGTAGTGCTTTAGAGCCCAGATCCCCCCCTTGGGTTGTACAGGCTGGCTCAGAGCCAATGCTCTTAAATGTTCATTGAGTGAATGACTGTATGAATGAATGCAAGACAATGGAAGACAACTTACAAGGCATTCTGGCCCTGGGACCCCCTCCTCCCCTACTAATCCTGCATTCTAGTCCATTCTTGCATCTGTCACTTGTCCATGATTCGACAATCCAACCCTGGCTTCCTCTTCCAAAACCAGTGCTGCACACATCTGTGAAAAGAACAAAATGTCTCTTTGGTAGCCTCTGCCTTTTCTCTTTCTTTGCTGGTACTGCTGCTTCCTAAGACCATGCTGTCCTTGATGCTGGCTGCCCCATACTCAGCAAAGCCAAGACAAAACCCCCAGGTGAATTTTTGTGATCTTCTTACTTCTACTTTCTCCTCCTCCACTATTCACATTTCAGGCTTTCTGGAAACAATTGTTTGTTTGCTTATCCGTCTTCTCCTTTGAATAGTAAAATCTGTGAAGATGAGAGATGTGTCAACCTTGTATCTCCAGTGGCCCAGTCATGGTCCCTGGAACAAACTAGCAGTTTAGTCAACATTTGTTATCTAAATTACTGAAGGAGTGTGTGAATGGATGAACGCTTTCCACTGCAAACCTTACTTATCAAGATTGAAGGTAATTAGATACCACTACCACTGATAATTTTTATAGTAATATACTTATTTAGAAGTATTACTATAGGAAGATTTATGGTTTCCAGAGTTACATGTGAAACAAGCATATTATTAATTTATTCAATAAATATCTGCTAAGTTCTTACTACTGGGTTGTTCTGGGCGTTAGGATATATAATCACTGACCATTATACAATCAAAATGCAACTTTGTCTTCTACCATCCCTTTACTTTTTTTTTTTTTTAATAGAGATTCTCTTTTTCTGCTCCTGGATGAAAATTCTAGTAGGCTGTATAATTTCTCAACTCACTCATGGGTAAAACAGTCCTAAAGTGCCTGAAGTCACAAATGCAGTCTCAACTCATTAACTGTAATTTCCACTTCCATGGAATAATGAAAACTCAGAACTTGAGTTAAATTAAGCCTTCTCCACTTCCCCAGGTGGAGCTCTGTGGTCAGAGAGGGCATCATGGACCTGGGCTTTCTCACCTCTTCCCTCACCTTAAAGCTGCTGTTTCAGAGCCCTTCAATTCAGGGTTGAGCATGAGATGGGAGTAAAGTCGAGGGAATAATACCTTAGCCTCAATAATTCTTACTTGACTCTTGGTTCTCCAAGTCCAACCAGTGGTTCGAGCTGATCTGCCTGGTTGAGGAAGCTTTCCTCCCTTCAGGGATTCCTCACTGGCCTTTTTCTCTGGGGACCCTTATACTAAGCATGTGTTTCTATTGCAATTTATATGGTCTCTTGTGTCCTTCTCTCAGCCTTTAGGAGCTAGAGAGCATATATCCTCAGTGGGAGCCATCTGAGTCTTAAGGGTGATGTGAGAAAATCCCACACTTGCTCTCTCTCCTATGACTCACATCTGCTCCATGGGAAGCATTCACATCCCTACCCTGCCTGACTCTGGGAGCATACACTTGTTCCTCAGGAGTCAGGCATCAGTATTCTCTGTCTCTTGAACAAGAGACACAGCTCACAGTTCTCGCAGTGAACTTCATGAAGATCCCTCACCACACTTGCGGTAGAGGTGGTTATGTAGAGTTTTGGCAAAGCGAGAGCTTTCTGATGAAACTCCTTCACTTGGCTCTTCCTTGCACCACCAAGTCCTCTTGGATTTTGAAGTGGGGATTAAATTATAGGATACAAGAACTTTTTTTTTAATCTGCACATGAGGAGTCAGCCTTGGAAATTCCCATCTATTTTATATTGTAGTGTCTGTAGGCACTTAAGTTCTTCATGTAGCATTATATACTGTGTATATTTGTAGTGTGTGTGTGTGTATCTCAAGTACATTGAACATAAAGTTGTTGGGTGTAATGATAAAATTACATTTGTCACCTCCCTCTAAAATACATTCAATTCTTTTCTCTGCCCCTAGATGAAAACTCAACTTAGGTATTCCATGGTTTTTCTGATACTTCTTAGTAATAAAAATACTCTGGTCACTTTAACTAACAAAACATGGTCACAATTTGGTACTTTAAATGTCTGGTCCCATGAGGTGATCAGACCTTCATCTATAACTTCATCCAAAATTATAGCAACTCTTTCTCCTCCCAATAGGCCCACAGCCTAGAATTGTGAGGCATTTCTTTTCCTTTCTTGCTCCTCTCTGCACTAGTTAGTTGCTATTTACAGATCATTTGGAGGTGGAGCAAGAGGTAAGGAGGAGAGACAAACTCTTATACGGCCAGTTCTTTGTAAGGTGACCTCAGGACCACTGGCCCTGGCCTATATTAAAACCTACTATCTCATGGAACACTTCCCTGTGTTCTTTGGACTCACCCGCCACGCTTAGTGCTAGGAACCTCCCAACAGCATAGTTGTCTTGATACGGGTGATGAGGCATTTTCTTTTGATTGTTTCTTATTCCTTCCCAAATCCTGAGGAATGGGTGAGAGACCCACCCCAGCTTCTACTATTTTGACTTTTCTTGTTTCAAAGGTGCTATTAAAGGGAAAGGAGCTAACAAGACCTGCATCTGGTTCCCTTGTTTGCATGGCCTGTGTTTAATGTAGTCACACACTCAACTTTTATACCAAGAAACTCAAGGAGACACTTCTTGGGCCACGGTTGCTGCTGGAGCTTGTGTGTGAGTTGATTACTTCTCCCTGGCTATAGGGATCAGGTACCAAATTTCCAAGTGACAAGTCAGAGTCTTTTACTTGATTGGATTTGAAGGGACAAGCACCCCTTTGGGGAGGGGACCTTACAACTTAGCTTTTGCTGAAGAAATTCCATTTCAGGTTTTTTCTTCTCTCAGACCTCTTATATTCTGTGCGGTTGACTTGCTTTGGGTTTTAATTGTCTCCATTTCAGTTCCTGCAGGCTGGTCTGTCTCATAAATCACATTGGTATTTGATATCTATGAGAGCTGAGTATTCCGTCAAAACTTCCAATTTAACATCTTGATATAAACATACGGTTTGATGTGCACAACTCTCCCATGGCTTGTGTAACATATATTATTATTCCTATTTGACATATAAGTAAATTAAGGTTCAGACAAGTTAAGTAATCTGCACTATGGCTCATTAAGTTTTCTCACTCCATGGTCTTTGCTCATTTCTTGCTAGTGAGTTAACTCATTGTCCTTCTGAGAATGGACTGGATGCCCAGTGAGTTAATGGGCAAGAATAATCTTATTGGCGTTCTATGCTATAAGCCTACAGAGTTCTCAGGGGACACTTACACTGAATAAATAAAACACATAATTCATGGAAAGTAAAATAAAATAAAATGGTAGGTTTAATAATGTTTTAGAATAAGTAGGCTTAATTGAGAAAAATAGGCTTGTATCATAAAGGAACAGAAATACAGACCTACCAGTATGAACACAGTAAAAATTAAAAAGAAAAAATATCCTCATTACTAAAAACTAAATATCTGATTATATGGTAATAAAAGCTTAATGTGGTTTGGCCACACTTGAAAGAAAACTGATTGGCATTAGCTTATCACCAACAATGAACCCCATCTGTGCCATAGGAAGTGTCTTGGGAAACTAAACTGCCCTCCGTGTTTTAATATGCAAACCTAACTTAGGCATGGAATTAGCCTTGCTGTAGGACTACCCACCATACAGTATAAAGCAATTGACAGTGAGGATTAAATAAGTATGCAAGACTGATAAGCACAGGGGATTGAGAAATTTTGGATTAGTAGAGATCTTTTAGAGGGTAATGTCAGTAATGTCATTTATTTTTATCGGCTCTTCTACCAACTAGCTGGTTTTCCTGAAAGGAAGGTTCATCTCCTAGTGCCCTGGGATTGGGGCAGCCTAAGTTGTTTTGAGCTGCACACCTTTGTTTCACCCTGGGAGCAGGTGAGAGGTGTATGGAACAGAGAATTAACATCTTACTTTTGTTGACTTATTTTTGAAGTACCATTAGACCTATAAAGTACTATTATAATATAATATAATATATATACTATAATATAAAGTACTAATATAAAGTACTATTAGACCTAATATCAATTAGTCCCTATCGAGCTCAATGTTTTTCAGTTGGTTATATCATTCATCAACCTTTCAAAATTGAATGCTGTCTTTGGAAGTAAAGAATGGGTTATAAAGCTACTTGTGCTGGAGGTTTTTCAAGGGGCTGGAGGGGTAGATGCTGCCATATGGGGGTGACAGAGTCAGAAAGACATGGCCTAGAGAGGCACACCAAGCCGAGGGGACTGACAAGGGTCCATCACTGCAGAATAATCTGTGGTGTGGGATTTGTAAGGCAAGGAGATTTAGGGAATACCAGAAGCATAAGTGCAATTTTAGTGTGAAAAACGACACAAAACTACAACTGTGATCCCTTTGCTTTTGGTCTCACTGCTCAAACCTATCCTCTGCTCCTGATGTTGCACTCTGATCTCAAAGCACTGATTCCTGATTTTGATTTACCATTTCTCAAATGGGCCTTTATTTTGGAATCTTCTAGTTTTCTAAAATGTGAGCCTTCCTTTACTGTCTTAAAGGAATGCCTATCTCTCTTCTTTAAATGAGATAATAGATATAGGTAATGTTTTCAGCAACTCAGAATAAAAGACATTGCAAACATTGGGTGTGATTTCCATGTCTCTATTGTACAGCTTAGTCTTATTTCAAAGCATATTTAACATGTATTTTTTTTATTTGGCCCACTTTGTCATTTCAGCATGTGTATTAAAGAGAGGAGGTGTTGAATTCAGTCATTCAGAACTTTTTCAAATTGATATCAACAAACATATCGGGAATCTCCACAATCTGAAAGTGTTGTATGTGTATAGGGCCATTTCCTTAAGGATATGAGCAAGTTCATGTGGATGTCCCAAACCTCCAGGACTGTCCCCTGATCACATCAGAGCTCCTTTTGTCATCTCTGCTCAGACCTTTCGTAGGGTTCTTATGTTTCCATAACTATAAATCTCTGGAACTCTTTGAAGTTATTCAAGTAGTAGAATATCTGTCAAGATATCTTGGTGTTTTATCAAAACCTTAATTCAATCTTGGTAACAGGATTTCTGAACACATCCCCAATGCCATTTTCCTACTACATTTTACATCCCTTTTGAGAGCTAAGTGGTATCTTGACCGCATCCTATGCTTTCTAGAATCCACACCATCTTAAATATCTGGCATTCTCATTTCTAATATTCTACTGAGAGAATCCCATTTTGGGGTCAAATTGCTTTTATTTCTTAGAAAATCTTGGTTCTTATAAGTCACTTACATTTCCTCAGTTATGTTTTCTGGTCCATTTGTTAAGTTACAAACATGCAAGTTACATACTTGTATAGAACACGTGTGTGTATTAGAGTTCTCCAGAGAAACAGAACCAGTAGGAAGTGCGTGTGTGTTTATAAATACAGGAATTGGCTCACAGGAATTGGCTCATTGATTATGGAAGCTGACAAGTCCCAAGATGCATGGGTGTCAAACTGGAGACCCAAGAGCTGAGTGGTCAAGTTTTTGTCCAGACCGAAGGCATGTAGGTTCCAGACCCAAGAAGAGCTGATATTGACTCCAATAGCGGGAAAAAAGATTCCCAGCATAAAGCGATCTAGTAGGAAGGGTGCCCTCATGGAAAGATGACTCTTTTTTTTCTTTTTTTTTCCTCTTCAAGCCTTCAAGTGACTGCCTGGGGCCACTCAAAATTAAGGAGGTAAACTTCTCCTCAGTCTGCTGATCCAGATACTAATCTCTTCCAGAAACCCTCACAGACACACACAGAATAATTTTTGACCAAACATCTAGGGACCTCGTGTCTCACTCACATTGACACATAAAATTAACCATCCAGAGTATATACTATGGGAGTGTCAGGTACTTATTTAACAGAATTTTTTACTATTATTAAACAATAAAATAACGGAATTAATTTACTATTATTAGAGAAAATTACTGAACATAATAGTATACTTGTTATAATATTGTTGCATATGAGTAGTCAGATGTTTGAGGGAAACATCTCTTCTTACGGTTGGAAAGTTGGCATTGGCTACCTTTGTAATCCCAAACACTGGCATGAAGAGGTTCTTGTGTGAGTCAGAGAAAGTATTTCTAAGAACTATAATAATCTGTCCCTACAATTTAATAGCTTAATTAAAAAAAAGTTATTTCCCATTTACCTCACACTCGTGACAAAGGTCAGGAGGCTCTCCTAGGTAACTCTTCCAAGTTATAATATCCACTTGTAGAACACTTCCATATGTTTAAATATAGATTTTAAAATCAATATGTATGTCACTTTACTTTGAAAAGGAAAGAGCTATAAAGTCAACTCCAAAAATAAATATTTAATTGATTACAGGCTCCTATAAAGTTAGAAGTTGCATAACCTTGGAAAAATCATTTTTCTTCATTGATGATCTTCTATGGAGCCCAAGGGGAAAACACAAGTTGAAACAGCAAATTAAACTTCCAAATGTTTTGTATGAGGGAGTCTTTCTTCTCAGAGAGCTTCAGAAATGTGGGCTTGTTAGGTTGTTATAACAGAGCAAACCTTCCATTTGAATTTTTAGATTCAAGCACCAGTAGTCCTCATCAAGATGGGTACCCTCAGAAAACCAGTTAACTACTCTGGGCTTTTGTTTACCTAATTTGAAACTTAGGAAGTTGGCCACACTGATTTTCCTGAGATCACTTCCAAATCAAATTTACTGCAGTTACTCCAACTGGACAATCATCTCTTTAGATTTAGTTTACAGAGAAGTTCTACTTGGAGGTGAGGGAAGGAAGTGAATCCATGTGAAGTGATTCCTCTGTGTTCTTAGAAAATAACCCACCTGATGGGGCGCCTGGGTGGCTCAGTTGGTTAAGCGACTGCTTTCGGCTCAGGTCATGATCCTGGAGACCCGGGATCGAGCCCCACTTTGGGCTTCCTGCTCCGTGGGAGGCCTGCTTCTCCCTCTCTCAGTCCCTCTGCTTGTGTTCCCTCTCTAGCTGTGTTTCTCTCTGTCAAATAAATAAATAAAATCTTAAAAAAAAAAAAAAGAAAGAAAGAAAGAAAAGGAAAGGAAACAACCCACCTGAGATATAGGCAGGTGCTCTTCAAAACTGTGAGTCCCCTGGGCACCAGCCATGGTCCAAACAGAGCTTCGTGTGAACCACGTGAAGCTCCCAGGTCTCATTTACGGAATGTTAGAACTGCTTGTTAGTCTAGTGTGCCAGAGACTTCACGGCAAAGCGGAGGCAGAAGGCGATTCTGGACCTCTGTCACTATCACAGAAGGGCACAGAGAAGCCACACCAGGCATTCTGGCTCCTGGTTTGATTTCAGTTCCGGATTAGGCATTGTCATTTTAATCTTTACTCCTTGTTTCAATGTGTTAGCATTTTTATATACCTGAGCTTAACACAGAATGCTGATTGGCTCGAATGAATTCCCAAGAACTTGCAGCAGGAGCACTTAGAACCATGATGGAGAGACCCCTGCTATGCCATACACACGCACAGTATTCTCAGGGAGTCATGCAGACGCTGCCTCTGAAGCTCCCTTCCCATCACCATTTTGCTACAATCCCAAGAGAAGCCACCCGTCTCGACAGGTTTTTCTTCCTATGGAGCAAGAGGTATAATTAAATTTTGTCCCAGCAGTGAAGGTTCCCTAATGATGATGAGCCAAAACTAATTGTATTGATTTGTTTATTACTGGCTTAGGAGGCCCATCAAACAAATGGACTGAGACTATTTCCATATTCTTATCTGTTGGGTAAATGAGAAACAAATGACCTCTCCATATGTCTGCATCCTGAAGTCACTGCCCTCCAAGGCTGACTGCTCTGTGGCCATGTCAGGGGAGCTTTGTCTAGTGCTGAGGCCATTCTCCTGTTTGCTGTGAAGAAACAGAAAAGTTTGGGATTCTTTCTTTTATTTTTAATTTATTTAGGAAGATTCATTTTTAGCCATTATAATTTGGAGCTTTGCCAAGGTGCCAGCTGGTCTGTTTCCTTCAGAGGACCTCGTCGTGAGTATTAATAACCCTAATTCAGGATCTTCTGAGGAAAGGGGAGCTCCAGGGCCTAGAATGGCAGGAACTGAGGAGTCACTGACAACACATGAGTTCAGAGAAAGAGACTCCAGCTCCTGGCCAGGAGGAAGGTGTAACTGTGGGCAGCCGTGGGGAAGCCAGGTGAAGACAGTCAATTGTACCTGTGCCTATTGGATCTTCTTGATGTGGGGAGTGGACCCCTTTGTCAGTCTGTTGTTCCACAGAGTAGGAGCCATGAAGAGGATTAGAGGAGGGTTTCTGAAGAGACCGATGATAAAGTCCAGGGCTGAAAACTGGGCCCGAGTGGAAGAGGATCAAAGACATGGTATTATTTAGTTTCAAAAGCATGAAGCCTGACCATTCATGGATGGTTGATATGACTGTCCACTTTCACTGAGGTGAAAGAGCAAAACTAAGTGTGGTCCTTTAGAAAGATTTAGAAGGACATAGAAAGAAAACCAGCATCTCTTGAGTTCTGGTCCTGCTCGAGTTACTCTGCTAAGTGCCTTACATGTATTGTCTCTTTAATTCTCTCACATACCCCAGCAGGTCAGTATTTGTGTCCCATTTTTGAGAGGGAGCAGCTAGGGCTCAGGTAGTTTATGTAACTTGCCTAAAGATGCCCAGCTGGTGTTGGTAGATTCAGAGCCAAGGGAGTCCGCATCAAAGCTATAAATTAGGAGACAAATACACACCTATTTCTCTCCTTTGTATGTTTCCAGTAGAAGACAGGGGAGTTCCATTCAGCACCCTTGCATTTGCAATATTGAAGAGAATGGCACTTTCTTTCTCTCTCTCAATACCCTCACTGTCCTCAAGGAGGACCTCATCTAAAAGGAGAATATGGAGAGCCTGAGTATCTTTGACCTTACTGGTCAAGGGCAGGACCACAACACAAACCCACTCAGACCATCCTATGGCTGAGCTCTCTCTCTTGTGACCTGTACCCGAGTCTGTCCTTCCCTGAGCGCCTTGGCCCTGTGACTCTTCATCTCTGCATTTCTGTTTGTCCCTGGTGCCAATCAGAGGCATGTGATCCTGACAAGGTGGTAGGAAGTCCTTCCACATTACCCATTGATTTATTTCCATCAGTAAAGCTGATGCTCTGTTCTCTTGGCTGGTTCTTTCTGTCCTCAATTGTTTAGAACCCCTAGAGAGGAAGAGGGAGTAGTTAGGTTTTTATTTCTGTTTTGTTTTTCTACCACTAGTCTCTATTACTGGCAAGACCCATGGAAGAATTTTCTGAATGTGAGGTTGCCGGGGACCAGCCACAGCAGAGATGTGGGTCCCGAACCACGGCATGTCTGGCAGGTGCAGCAATGACACGGACACGGAGATCTCATGCAAGCTGACAGACCCGAGGTCAGTCAGGAGAGACCTATGAAGCAGGCTCAGGCTCTGACCCTGACCCTGGCCCTGCCTCTGCCTCTGCCTCTGCCTCTGCCTCTGCCTCTGGCTCTGGCTCTGGCGTCTTCACAGGCTCTCTCGACTGTTAAGGGTCTCAGTCTTTTATTATTCCAGAGTGAGGAAGTTGGGCGGTGCAGTGAGGTTAAAGTTTATCAAATAAATCTTTAACTGCTTTTGCATCCGCCCTAGAGACAGGGTTAGTATTGTTACTGCAGGGTACAAAGTGATTGCTTAAACTCACAGAAGCCGGAGAGACCATTGAGGCAGAGGGATCAAGGAATAAGAGATAACAGAGATATGATTACAAGGAGGAGGATTAAATGGAACAATGTATCTTAGATAAGCGCTTGCCCTAAGGGCACGTCCCAGGGACACAAAGGACATATTGCCCCAGCCCACAAGGTACGTGGCTCTCCAGATTCTTGGCGGGGAAAGCCTGGAGGGCCTTTCATTCACATTCCCAGGTACCTCCACCGAAGTTTCCCACCGCTTGCGATGTAGCGGGAGGGGCGGATCACGCACCATCCTGACATGAGGTCATTAAGATGACATGATAGTTTACAGTGTCTGGGAATGTTTAGGGGGAATCTTGACAAACAGGAGAAAGAGGTGAAGCTCTTTCTTAGCCTTAGTTGAAGTCTTGCTTGAGGCTTAAAGTTGATCTGACAAATTTACATTACTCTTTATTAAATCAGGGTTTTATTTTTGAGAAATCCAACTTCTAAAAATACTTGACTATTTTATCCCACATTTGCAGATATAAAACTACTTTACCATTCATGTAGACTGGGCAGGGTCAAGAGCCTTTGATAAACTTAACCTCATTCAATTATCAGGACAGCAGAGGAAAACTGAGGAAGGCAGAGATAAAGTCTTCTCTCGGTAGAGGAGAAAACTTACTGAAGTGACTTGCCAAGGTCACTGGGCTGCTAAGTGGCTAGACTGAGACTCTGACTGCTTTTCTGTGTTCAGACTGGCCTTAATAATAATAACATTGCGGGGCGCCTGGGTGGCTCAGTTGGTTAAGCGACTGCCTTTGGCTCAGGTCATGATCCCGGAGACCCAGGATCAAGTCCCACATCAGGCTCTCCACTAGGCGGGAAGCCTGCTTCTCCCTCTCTCTCACTCCCCCTGCTTGTGTTCCCTCCCTGGCTATGTTTCTCTCTGTCAAATAAATAAAATCTTAAAAAAAAAAAAAGAAAGAAAGAAGTAAAAAAAAATAACATTGCACAACAGAAGACATAAGAAAAGTAATTGATACATTTGATTACATAAAAGTAAAAATCTTTCATATAGCAATATTAATTAATTAATCAAACAGTACGAGAAGATAAGTAAAACAAGTGGAGGAGTAATTTAGCCTGCTTGACAAAAGGTTATTTTCTTTAACCTATAGTAAATTCTTACATATCAATAAGAAAACTATAAACAACCAAGAAAATAGGCGTGGAAAATAAGTAATTGATCAATGACTGCAAAAAGATGCTTAAATGTATATGTAGTTAAAGAAATACCATGAGATATCATTGGTTATCATTGGTTATCATTTTTTACTAACTGACAACAATTTAAAAGTTTGATGATATGAAACATTGTTATAGGATGTGGGGGAAACACTTGGTGGGAGTATAATTTGAAACAACTTTTCTGGAGGGCAACTTGGCAGTATTTGTTTAACCTCTTAGTAATGCTCATAGTATCTGGTTGGGTGTGAAAATTGAATCCCAATTACCAGAAATAAAATATACACAGATCCCAGAAGATGTGTTTGATCTACACATGGGGTCACTTATCAAACTATAGGGTTCTGTTTAGAAGAATATCAGGAAACCTGCTCTGAGCTCCTTGCTGTGACCTCTCCCATCTCCTCTTTTCATGGTTCCTTTCCTTCCCAGCTGGTCTTTTTATCTTTCTAGTTTTCCCCCAGATTTGCACCTCCAGGTCCTCGGTTCTAGTAGTCCTCCCCTGGTGGAGTCCTGTTGTGTCCTGGGCATCAGCGGAGAGCAAGGGAGCTTGATGGACTTCAGAGTGCAAATATGTAAGATAATATAACATCCCCCTTGCTTATTTTGACCATCACTTATTGTGCAACTCAAATGCACTACCCTAATAGAAACTCTATCTTGGTGGACAAGAGAGAAAATTAAGAAGGAATAGAAAATTCTATTTGACTATAAAAAAATTCAACCAGAAATTACACTTGGTGGAATTTATTCTGTAGACATACTTGCAAGAGTGCGTGAAGATATGTCTGAAAAATAATTAATCTGAGGCAAATTTGTTTATAATTACAGAATATAAAATATAAATGGCTGTCAATAGTAACAAAGTAAACCATGGTGCCTCTCTATTCTGGGATACTAGGCAGCCCCTTAACACTAGATCTTCCATTACACTTTCAAGAAGTCTTCAAGAATACAAGCAGTCTGTATTCTCCAGTGTGAAGATTTTAGAGCACTGGATGTGGTGCATAAACAGTGAATTTTGGAACACTGAAGAAATAAAATAAAATATTTTTTAAAAACGTTAAAAAAATAAAGACTAGCCAATTTAAACATACATGTTTGTAGAAATAAAAATGAAATTATTAAGCATCTGCTTATATTTACTAATCTAGTTGTACATGCACATTAAAGATCACAGATCATATAACATATTACTTTGGAACTATGGCCACTTTCTGCATTTCTTGAATCAGTATTATTCACATGTTTTACATGCATCTTTAACAAACTGGAGCTCTTTTCTGAGTCATCTATCACATATTTTTTCAGTGTATATTTGACTTATTTCCAGCTGTTCCTTGAGAAGCAGCATTTGTTGGCCCACAGATGATGTTACACTAGAGATCTTATCCCAAACCACAAGTCCCAGTCATAGAACATGAGGAAAATTGTTTTGTATCACTCATCCTGTAGGGGGTATATGTAGGTTTTCAAAACACAATTGCT
Source organism: Spilogale gracilis (assembly GCA_004023965.1). Taxonomy (NCBI): domain Eukaryota; kingdom Metazoa; phylum Chordata; class Mammalia; order Carnivora; family Mephitidae; genus Spilogale; species Spilogale gracilis. Next base: position 15,354 of record PITA01025454.1, read on the forward strand.
TATATTGTGCTTATTAAAGGATCTCTGAAGGGCCCATTTGGAATCTTGAGCTTGAAATTTTAAGTTTTTACCCAGGAATGAAGACTAAACTGATGAATTTCTTTGCCCTCTTTAAATCGATTCCAACAGATAACCTCAGTAAGCATCTGGAAGGACTGGTTGACTGTGTTTGTTTCAGGCTAATGCATCTTTTCCAAACAACAATCTTCTGTTCAAGTTAAGCAATGAGGAAAGCCTCTCATAATTTGAGAGACTTTGCAAGAACCCAAAGACAATTATTCTCTTTTTTTCCTGAAGGATAATTGGGGGAAATTACTGCACCTTTTTCTCAAGCATTTACGGAATATACATGCATAAAGATGTGGGAAAATATCCAAGATACATTTTGAAGTAAAAGACGGTTGCAGAATCATATTTACAGTGAGCCCAGATGCACAAAAGGAAAAGGCGACACCAGTAAACACATACGTCATTGTATATGACCACATAGTCACAAACCTTTTCTGTAGTAATACATAGTGATTACTCCTAGGGTCTTGGAGGAGGTCCCCAAGAGGAGGAAGAAGAGACATATTTTCCTCTTTTACTGTTGTTCCAGTGTTGGCAGTAACATGTTGAATGAAAATTAATTTAAAATGCATTTCTTTCCTTTTCCTCTCTCCCTTCTGCCTCCTCCTTCAAGCTGTTTCTTATTTGGAGTTTTGTTTGCTATTACCTTGAGCCAAATTTAATCACTGACCTCCTGGTAGAAAGGGCCAGAGCCTGTTGAATGACTCTAGCCTGTTTCCCATCCATTCTCCACTGTAGGCACTTGCCAAGTTACAAGTTACATCTCCGTGTAACTTGTAAATCCCCAGACACATACACGATGCTCTGCAAGGCAACTGATTCAAAAGGCAAGATCCTTATCCCAAGAGATTAGACTCTAAGTCACACAAAAACCATTCTGAGGTTTTTGTTTGTTTGTTTTTTGTTTTTGGTGTGGAAACAGGAAAGGAGGTCAGTTTGGGGAAAATTGACTGGAAGAAGCAAATCTTATGAGATGAGTAAAGGAAATGAAAGGAACAAAACATGCTTGATGAACAAGCTAAATGCAGTTTTTTTTAAATTAATGAAACCAAAATAAAGAAGCAGATATCAAGACAGACTAAAAGAGTAAGCCTCAAAAGGAAGACAGAGGAACGAAGTTACAGAAGCTTTGGCATGAGAATGAAAGATAAAGGGCATCAGTGTTTAATGAGTGCATGCTATGAGATGGGAGCTTTATTGCTTTGGTTCTGTATGAGAATCCCTGGCTAAGAGTGCCTAAATAATACAAGTTTCTTTTTATCATAATAGCAAGCAGCCTGGATATTGGCAGTCACTTGATTCAGCCAATCAATGAAATCAGAGCTTCTGATCAGTTCAGCATCTCCATGATGCTTTCGCTTCCTCATGTTTCCCAGTCTGAACTAACTGTGGCAGGGTCAAGCATCACATCCTCCCACAATCCACTTCCAAACCTTGAGCCAAAGGGGGACACCGGGCAATGTTTCTCCACCTATGGCTCTTTTATTAGGGAAAGATATCTTGCTAAGAACCCCAGCAGTCTCACATCCCTTTGGCCATAGCTGTGTCACATGCTTGCCCTATCCCAGGGACTGTATTTACATTTTATGAGCAAGGGATCTTGTTGATACCTTGCTGATACCTCCTGATACCTAAGGAAAAATCAGAGCTCTTTTAGCAAATAGGAAAACGTAATGGTTTTCAGGAAAATGACCAACAATGTCTGCCACATTCTTTAATCCTCTCAAAATAACTGATTGAGGTTAAGTATCATTTTTTTGAAGATTTTATTTATTTATTGGGGGGGGGGGAAGTACCAGTGGGGGGCGGGGCAGAGGGAGAGGGACAAGCTGACTCCCCGCTGAGCGGTGATCCCGAAGTGGAAGCTCCTTCCCAGGGCCCTGAGATCATGACCTGAGCCAAAATCAAATGCTTAGCCAACTGAGCTACCCAGGTGCCCCTGAGGTTAAGTATTATGATTGCCCTTTGTATTAGTTTGCTAAGACTGCCACAAAAAATTACCACAGAGTAGGCAACTATGCAACAGAAATTTATTGTGTCACAGTTCTGGAGGCTCTAAGTCAGAGAGCCCACCCTAATGACCTCATTCTAATTCAGTTACCCCTGTGAAGGGACTCTGTCCCTAAGTAAGGTCACACTCTAAGGGATTAGATGTTAGGATTTCACTATATGGATTTTACATTTTTTTAAAGATTTTATTTATTTATTTATTTGAGAGAGATGGTGAGAGAGAGCACAAGCAGAGGGAGAAGGAGAAGCAGATTCCCTGCTGAGCAGAGCCCGACCCAGAGATCATGACCTGAGTGGAAGGTGGATGCCTAACCCACTGAACCACCCACGTGCCCCTTCACTATATGAATTTTAGAAGGGCACATTTAGCCCATAATATCACTGGGCAGGAGAAACTGAGGAGAGGGGTGATGAGATAACTTGCCCAAGGCCACAAGATCGCCAAGTCTAGGTTGTTTTATGACAAACTGGTGTTCTTTCCACCATACCACAAGAAAACAAAAGTTAATATATGAAAAATAAGGGGCGCCTGAGTGGTTCGGTCATTAAGCATCTGCCTTTGGCTCAGGTCATGATCCTAGAGTCCTGGGATTGAGCCCTGCATCAGGCTTCCTGCTCAGCAGCAAGCCTGATTCTCTCTCTCTCACTCCCCTGCTTGTGTTCCTTCTCTAGCTGTGTTTCTCCCTGTCAAATAAATAAATTATATATATATATTTTAATATTTATTTAATATAAAAATGTATTAATGAAAAATAGGATGAGTAAACAATATCAAAATATTCTTAATATGTGTGACTGAATGTATATGGATATGTTAAAAATACACAGGCAACTAAAACATTTGAATCAGTGTCTCAGGGTAGATATAGTTTTAATTACAATTGTAGATCTGCTAACACATAACAGAACATAAAAGCTAAGTATGCTTTAAGCTGATTACACTAAAATAAATAAAGCCAATGAAAGAATTCAGGGAGGGGAGCAGAAAGAATCACGGGCCCACCAAACAGTATCACAAAGCAAACTTTTTCAAGGGTAAAGCCATTCAGTGGTGGCTTAATTACATCTGCAAAGACTCTTATTTCATATAAGGTACCATTCTGAGGTTCCAGGTGTCATATTTTAGGGGACCACAATTCAACACACCACAGTATTGAATAAATATCTCGAGTAATGAATGAATATTCAATGTGGCTTCACCATATTTAGTATGAATAGTTATGCATTCATAACTACATGAAAGTAAGCTATATTTAAAAGCGTACCAAATGTAAATGCAATAGGTCATAAAATAAAGATTCTGATCTTATCAAGAAAAAAAGAAAGAAATGTAAATGCAGATGAAACATTCACAGAGCATAGAAAACACAGTAATGGATGATCCAAGAACATTTAGATGCATATGATAGAAGGTATTTTGGCCTTCCACTGTCTAGAGTCTTAGACTAGAAAGAACCCAACATAATTTGTGGTCCGGTGGCATTGCAGATTATGTTACACTGAGATTTTACAGTTCCTGGAATTATAGTATTTGCTCTTTGAACTTCTCTAAGGTATTAAGTGATACTACCTATTAGTACTGATACAGGTATTCAGTGACTTTAAAAAGTCTGAGACTAGAGAGAGATGTTCTGATGTAGGAAGCATTTTTCATAGGATCGCACCCATTGCCATCTTTTCTAGTTTACTTTATACCGGCCCTTCTTCAAGAACAGAGGGCTTAGAAGCCTCTTGTCCTTTCCTCCCTTCCTGTAATCCACATAGGAAACTCAGCTTGGCCAGTAAGGAAGTGTGTGTCTTCATAGCACAGTTGTACTGAACAGAAAATAATTATCTGTTCCAAAATGTGGCCGGATTATTTTCTAATACCTAGTAGAAGCATTATTTTCAATAGTGATGTGCTAACGAGCATAGTCAAGAAATGGACAGCCGAAACTTTATTGAAAACCTGAGGGTAATATGTCAGATAACATTCAGACATGTGATCGAACTAGAACTTGTCCCTACCTTATCAGTTACTGACACCATGAGGAGCTGCTGTTCTTCACTTTATTAATAGATCCTAACTAACCACGAGACTGGGCCCCAAATGGGTGAGACTCAGTCAGTCTAATTTGAGAATCATATTTCCAAAGAGGCAAGGACTTCCATAAATTTAGATGGAGAATCAGCTCCACATCCCCGGAGAAGCTGAGCTAATCCCTCCGTCTGTGCATTGCTGGGAATACAGTATTGCATGTGAAAAGCTCTGAAAAGAGAGCTCAGAGTGGAGGACCGTAGGCTTCAGTGTCATGAATCTTGCACCTTTGCTAATCTTAACAATCAGAAATAATTTCAAAACGGACATGCGGTGCAGCGTGTGCAGAGGAGGAAGCCACACCACTTAATTTCAGTACCAGGCACAGTGTTGATTTGACTGTTTGTACTTGTCAAAGCTGCTGAGGGCGACCTCCTTATTTAACAGCAGAGGGAAAAATGAAATATGTTCAGCTCCTACCTTGAGACATAATCATTATTTAATAATGCTCTGTGTATGAAACATGGGTTTTATTTGACACATCATATGCTAATAAACTCCAGAGTGTTGTGGAGCCCTTGGAAATGGAGTTGTGAGAGCAGGAGGGTCTCTGTGTTAGGTAGTGCGCTGCACCCCGTTGAGTCTTGGGGTGCTTGCAAATCTGTATTAGCTGATGTAAACCCAAGGGGGAGAGGACAGCTACTTCTACCACTGATATATGGCAGAGGTTCAACACTGTAGACTAACACTGCATTAAGATGGAATAAGAAACAGAGACTCTTGTCACAGTAAAAAGGAATCTGGGTCCATTCCAGGAAAATTGTGAATGAAGTGAAAGATTTCTTTCTTTTTTTTAAAAAAAAATATTTATTTATTTATTCATTTATTTATTTATTTATTTGAGAGAGAGAGACAGAGAGAGTGAGAGAGAGAAGAGTGAGCAGCAGTGGGGGACAGAAAGGGAAGAAGGAGAGGGAGAAGCAGGCTGCCTGCTGAGCAGGGAACCTGATCTAAGGACTCGATCCCAGGACCCTGGGAACATGACCTGAGTCGAAGGCAGACGCTTAACCGACTAAGCCACCCAGGTGTCTCTGAAGTGTAAGATTTCTTAACTAAAACCTCATCTTTCCTTTAATGGTCCCTTTCTTTCTTTCAGCAACACATGTAAACAGATTTTCATTGCTGAGTGCTGAGATTACCAATAGAACAAAATCCTCCCTGATTGTGTCAGTGCCACAGACCTTCCCTAACTCATTCTTTAAGAACATTATTGAGCACTCTTAAGACTCAGCATTGGGGGCATATGTGGGATTATACTAATAAGTTTTTCTTTCCAAGGAACATTTATAGTTCAAGGAGGACTTCAGTCTCTTACTCCAAGAGAGACTGATCATGGGGATTTCAGGTCTAAGGCAGGTGGCTTAGCTGGTAAAAAAAAGAAGAGGCTGCAGACAATTTGGCTAAGGAGGTTTGGGTTAGGGGGCAGCAGTTAGATTGTGTTATAAAGGCAATTAGTTAGGGAGGGCAGATCCTGGAGAAATGACTACAAGTCAGGAGAAGTAAATATATACAGATACTGATGGACTGGAGTAGAGCCTTGGAGCATGCTTGGAAGAGAACAGAAATAAATATTTAAGGTGAATGTTCTTTCAGAAATACTGAAAAATGACATGCTCTTGGAATCCGGCAGGATTTTTCAGGAAGACACAAGCAGGATTAAGCAAATGTCTTTGTGATTCATTATTTGACAAACAAAACAAAACCTAAAATTCTGGGCATTCCAGGGCTGTGTCTCTCAGGGACAGCTGCTGGTTTTGATCTTGTCAATTCCAAGTAAAGAGGAGGTGGGGCTGGAGGGAGAGGTGGCTGGAAGAGAGGGTAAGTGGGTTCCCCAACCTGTGACACAGCTCAGGTAATAACTTGGTGGGATTCATTCATTCCAATTCTTTTTGTTTATTAAACAGCTTTATTAAGATACAATTCACATGTCAGATAAATTGCTCACTTAAAGTGTACAGATCAGTGGCTTTAGTGTATTCAGTGTTACAGTCATCACCATAATTAATTTTAGCACATTTTCATCATCCCGGAATGAAGCCTCACACCCCTTAGCTGCCACCCGTCTGTCCCCTAGCGCCTACTGGTCCTAGGAAACCATTAATCCTCCTTCAGTTCTCTATGGATTTACTTACTTTGGATATTCCATATAAATGGAATCATAATTTGTGGTCCTTTGTGACTGGCTTCTTTTATGTAGCATAATGTTTTCAGGGTTCATCCATGATACAGCAAGTATCAGCACTTCATTCCTCTTTGTAGTTGGATATATGGACATATATCAGTCAGTAAACATTTGGGTCATTTCTACTTTTTGGCTAGGATAAATAATGCTGCTGTGAACATTCATATACAAATTTTTATGTCGACGTGAGTTTTCATTTCTCTTGGGTACTTGCTTAAGAGTGGAATTGCTGGGTCATTGAAGAACTCTATGTATAAACTTTTGAGGAAGCCTGAGGACCACTTATCAAAGCAGCTATATCAATTTTACTTTCCAGCTAACAGTATATGAAGGCTCCAATTTCTCCTCATCCTTACCAATACTTGCTATTACCTGTCATTTTTAGTACAGCCATCCCGGTGGGGATGGAGTGGTATCTCATTGTGGTTTTGATTTGGATCTTCCTCGTGGCTAATGATGTTAAGCATCTTCTCATGTGCTTCTCCTTTCACTTCTTTATCTTAACTGGCAAAAACTTGCCTTAAGGAGATTTGGCCCAGTGCAATGGAGATGTTATGGCAGAATGATTTCAACACTAATGTCTGTGAATAAAACAGCCCCTAGGCTCTCTTCAGGAAGACCTAGAGGGCTGCATCATGTTTGAAGTTTGTCACTTGGGCCCTAGTATTGCTGAAACATGACACCCAGAAGTCTCCCACCAGAGCGTGTGCTGCTGAGAAAGCCATCCAGAAGAGGCTCTAGAAAGGAGGGGGAGGAAGAGAGAAGGGTTCCAGAGCAGGCCACCAGCCAAGGGCTGAGCTGAGCTGGACCCCAGATTTCTAGGACAGCATCAGGTAGCAATATTCCCTGGTGTTCCTTCATTCTCCCTATTTTATGTTCTAAAATTTTATTGATTTTGGAGCACAGTATCATCTTTACATTAATGAAGAGTTGAAAATCTTCAGATGATGTCTGAGACTTCTCATTTAAGAACCAGTTAGAAAGTGTTTGGTCACATAAAAATAAACTGAAATTGGCAGGATAAGCCAGATGGTGAGCATGGAGCATCAACTTAGTCATTAAGAATAAATACTTTACCAAGTAGGACAGAATTTTTGAGGTTGGAATTCCTACTAATGTAAGGGTCTAAGATTTGAATAGCTTGTCATTTTTAGCATGTTAAGAAGAAGGAGGAATGTTATTATTTATCCTGAAAAGACCAACAGAGTTAGAAATAGCATGAAATTATTTGAATGCTGGTGGCCTAAGAACCTGTCTTTTATTACTGAGTGTACCCTGGGGTTGGGGATGGAGAGGAACAGGTGAACAAAAGGGTAAACACAAAAGAGAAGATGAAGAAAAGAGGTGGGAGTGATGAGAATGTTAGCTATCCAATATGCTTTCAAAGAATAGTTCCAAAAATATTGTAGGAATTCAGAGAACTGGTTTGGGTTCGATTGACCTTTATATTAAGAATAGATGGAAATTTGGGTGTCTGGGTGGCTCAGTTGGTTAGGCAACTGCCTTCGGCTCAGGTCATGATCCCGGAGATCTGGGATCGGGCCCCATATCGGGCTCCCTGCTCGGCAGGGAGCCTGCTTCTCCCTCACCCACTCCCCTTGCTTGTGTTCCCTCTCTGGCTGTGTTTCTCTCTGTCAAATAAAATAAAATCTTAAAAAAAAAAAAAGAATAGATGGAAATTTATAATATTGGGATTGTTTGGGATGGCACTACAATAATATCTTGGTTAGAATCATTAAAAGTATGAGGATCCATCCTTACTCTGACACTTTAAAATGTAAGAGCAGTCCTTGAGATACTCGAGCTACATCAAAGAGAACAAGTAAACTGGAAATTGTTTGTACCAATGAGATTTGAGTTAAGGGAATGTATTAGTTTCCCATTGCTGATGTAACAAATTATCACAGATTTAGTGGCTTAAAACAACACATTTATTTTCTTGCAGTTCTGGAGTTACAAGTCAATTCCTAACTCTCTTGTCTCCCTTCTTTTCTTTTGTAAAGATCCTTGTAATTGCATTGGGACTGAATAATCCAGGATAATCTCTCCATCTCAAGTTCCTTAATTTAATTACAATTGCAAAGTCCCTTTTGCCATGTAACGTAACATATTCACAGGTTTTGGGGCTTAGGATGTAGACATCTTTAAGGTCATTATTCTACCTTACATTATTACATTATTACAAAGATGAAAGATTTTCTCTTTCTTTTAAATATCAGCCTGAAAGTGGCAGAGAGTGTATTTCTCTTATGAGAGCGAAGCCTGACTCTCCAGAGCACAGTTAAAAATATGGTGGATAGTCCTGATATGTCATCTGCAGCTGACAAAATCATAGGCTTGGATGGCATAGATTTTCCTATGTTAGAGTAAGAATCACAGCATATATATGTAGGACATGATTTAACCCACAGCATGCCAGAAGCTCTGGACAGAAACTTTAGGATAGGTGTTCACACTAAAGTTAATTTATTTACATTTGGAGCTATGCTCTTGAGCTAAAAATAGTCTGTGTAAGGTATTGTGGGTTTGGGTTCCTACCCTTTACCAAAAATACCTTGAGGACCTGGTGCAAGGCAGTATGAAGTTAACACAAATGAGACCCAGATCCTCAGTCTAGCAGCCTGCTGCCAGGGAGAGCACATACTAAATCAGAATATGTCATGATAGGAACAGTGGAGAGCTTTGGAACCAGAGAGAGGGGCACTGAAGAAAGGATGATCCAAGAAGTGAGAGTAGAAGGTAAAAGTGTACCAAGAACCTGGGGAATCCAACAATAATAATACCAAGTGGTTTCTAATGGGGTTGACTGTATGTCATTCACGGTCTAAAACCTTTGTATATATGAACTCATCTAATCCTCCTAACTCAAGTCTGATAAGTAGACTTCCCAGATGGAGTTTGTCAAACAAATCTCCACTTCCCCTACCTATTGCTACCACTCTAGTTCAGGACATAGGGTCTTTTTCCAAGCTGATGTTTCTGCCTCTTCTCCTACCCTGCACAGAGTGATCCATTTACAGAACAAATCTAACCCTGCAACTTAAAACCCTTCAGAGCCTCCCCAGAATAAAGTACAGTCCTTAACTTTCCATTCAAAGTTCTGTAGAGTCTGACCTCGGTCCACCAGTTTGACCTCTCCTAAGTCCTCTCTTTCCCTATTCCCTATTATCATTGACAACCCAGAAAGAGTGGATTCCATCCAGTGCAGGCAGTGGGGCTATTTCATGTCATGGACCTACCTCCATACCTCCTCCCTCCATATAAATCCTGTTCTTGTTCAAGTCTCACCTTAAATGCCTGCTTCTCCTCAGGACTTCTTTGCCCATCCCTGCCATCCCCACCTGTGTGCAGCTCCCCAGCTCCTATCTCCCGTGTGCCCTGAACACAGCTCCAGTGTTTATGCCTGTGCTCTCTTCAGTAGATCTGAAAGTTCTTTACAGCAAGGACATAGAATTCTCACCTTCCCTTCTTCAGCCCTTGGCCAGTACATGGCACATAAATGCCATTTGGCCAATGTTCATTAAATTCCACTAAACTGAGCAGGAAGCCATCTCCCCTTCATGTGGCTGTGGCTTTTTGACATTCAGAGAGTGGCACTACAATCGTGGGTGATTCAAGGACACTTAAAAATGGAAAGGGCTCCACATTGAAGGCCTCTTGAATGGAGTGAAAATGAATATCAAAATCAATATGCCATTCAGTTTAGGGATATGAATAAATGATTTCAATTGAATGGAATTTTCCTCTCCACATTAAGTGCTGGAACAAAATGAATTATTAGATGACATAATCGAAGTAATAGCTCTCTCTTGCTTCTCCTACAATTTGTTTTTACTTTTCCTACAGACCTACATACTGTGTGTCATGGCAGCCTGAGTACTGTTTATCTCCCTTAACCTCCTAAAGGGCAGACTCTAGTAAGAGTCTAGTCCTTTACCTATGCACCTACATAGCACCTACCTGACTTTCCTGGTGTTTGTTCTTTATGCTGCTGCTTCTTAGATGGAATTATTCTGTAAGCATTATTCTGCCACTTGAGTTATTTTTTAAATGGTATCTAACAATGTGCTTTGGAAATATCTATATATAGATATACACATACATACACATATAAATTATGTATATACATGTATATACATATGTGTACTTTCTTCTTTCTCTTATTGTTTGCTTTAATGGATTTATGGTTTTTCCTTTTTGATTTTGTTTGTTTAAACTATCTGAGTTGGCAGTTTTCAGAAGCCTCTTTTTTTTTTCTATCACTGAATATGTGTGACTTTTGTATAAATCACGATTTCTGTTAGGAGGGATTCCTAGAAATGAGGTTGTTAGGTCAGGGAGTATGTGCATTTTATATTTTGATAGCTACCTATGGAGAGATTCCTTCCAAAAGGACTATGACTGCATAGTAACTAAGGTTGCTCTTTTCACCACATTTTCAAAAATACTAGCAATCTTTTTCACATTCATAATCAAATGGGCAGTATATACCATCTTCTTATTTTAATTTTTATTCTCATACTAGTGAGACTGATGAATTTTGCATACGTTTCTTTTTTATTTTATTTATTTATTTTTATTGTGCTAGAGCAGATTTTTATTTTTTGACTTTAAATTTATTTTATTTTTTCAGTGTTCTAAGATTCATTGCCCATGCCCCACACCCAGTGCTCCATGCAGTAGGTGCCCTCAGTACCCACCACCAGGCTCTCCC
>PITA01025455.1:0-24363 GCA_004023965.1 Spilogale gracilis
TCTTTTCTTTTTTTTTTAATTTATTAGGTACTTTGTCTCAATTGGCTTTTTAGTCATATATTCTTTTGCCTTTTTATTTTTTAGTGCTTACACTAGAAATTATAAATTGTATCATTAATTTATTAGGGTATAACTGTAACTAATTTCCAGAAAATGTAAGGGACTTAGACAATTTCAATTCCATTTACCACCCACCTTTGATGTTATTATTGCTTATAGTTCAATATTACATATATTTTAAACTATAAGAAATTAGAATTATTGCCTTAAAGAATTAATGTTCACTTAGATTTGCTGCATATTCACTATTTTTATTGCTCATCATTCTTTCCTGTATTTCCAAGATCCCATCTGGATTTTTTTTCCTTCTACCTAGGGTTTTTGTTTGTTTTGTTTTTTTGTTTGTTTAATGTTGGTCTGCTGGTGGAAAATTCTCTTAGAATTTCTTACCTGAAAAACGCTTCATTTTGTCTTCAGTTTTAAACAACTTTATTGAGGTCTGTTATAAAATAAACTGAGTGTATATAAAATATACAATCTGGTAGATTTTGGCATATGTATACACTGTTAAAACATCACTATAATCAGTATAATGAACATATCCATTACCACCGATGATTTCCTGATGCTCCATTTTGATCCTCCAAATGCGGAGCATAACTTTGAGGGCATTTGGAACAAACTCATCTTTTCCTGGGCCTCTGCATTGGGTTCAGCATGGAACTTAAGAAAAAAAAAAAAGTCTTCCAACTTCCTGGGCAAGTATAATAGTAACAATAAGAGCTAACTCATATCATGTTTCTGTGTGCCAGGCACAGTTCTAAGCACTTCATGGATTTTAGTACATGATTTATTGAATTGACTCTTCATCACAACTTTACGAATTGGGTATTATCATCAGGCCCATTTTACCTCTGAGGAAGTGAGGTGGATGCTAGAGGGTGTCTCAGGGCATGGTCAGATATGTGCATCCTTTGGCCTGGTGAAAATCTTCTACCTGGAGATTCACCAGTACTGAGCACAAATGTGTTATTTTTAATCTTTTAATTTATTTTTATTTTGGAAAACATATGTAGGTATACAGATTAAAATTCAAATCACCAATAATCCAACCACCCAAAGATTACAACTTCTGGCAACTAATTGTATCCTTTGAGTCTTCTGCTGTTGTAGGTAATACCACGTGAACATCTTTGTCAGTATGGCTTTCTGTATAGCCATAATCATTTATTTAAGATAAATTCTGAGAAGTAGAAGTGCTGAATAAAAGAACACGAAAAATTTCAAGTTTTTTAATGCACTCACTAATGTTTTACTAGTTGAATGGGTAAGGTGTGGTGGAGAGTACACAGTAAGCAGATGAATAGCAAGGTTAATGAATGCCAAAGAAGTCACATGTAAGAAAGAATATTCCAAAACCAGAGTGCAGACAAGAAAGCCTCCAAAGGATCTCTAATATGATGATTTTGTTTATTCATTAATTTTTTCCTTTTAGAGAGAGAAAATGGATTTTAATTATTTTTAATAAATTGATTTCTTTTGGTAGATAACGCTGGGTTTGGAGATACATAGCCTTTTACTCTCTCCTTGTTTGTTACTGCTGTTAATTCTGTTGCTCCAATTACAATTGTGTTCACTCAATCGAAAGAATCATTACAAAGTTCATTCTGGTATAGAATCTGGACTGACCGCCTCAATGCCCTGCTTCTGCTTTTGCTCCTTCATGGGTAGTGGTTTCCCGGCCATGCTTTGTTTGGAGACCCTCCGGGGGTGGTTCTCTGGAGTGATGAATGCCATCTTTGTTTAAGGGGGCAGGAGGGAGAATAATCTAATTCTACCAAAGAGAGACAACAGTAAACTGATCCTGTGTTTCCATTGCTGTTGGAAAAAGAACAGTAAATGACAGCAAAATTGAATAGCGTGATACTTGCACAGTATAAATTACCCAGCGGAAGAGATGTGTCGAGAAGGAGAGTGAGGATTTGATCTCTGCCTTTCAGTTTGCAGTCATTGTCAACTACAAAGTACAAAAGTTGGCCCAGCAAACCTTGGCTTCATCCAGGGTGCCAGGGAGAGAGCCAAGAGATTTTTTTTCTCCTGCGGTTGCTCAGGATTGGTCTTTTGTGAATATGTTTACATCGGTGAATAAAGTTAAAGTACTTTAGTCATTTTGCTACAGTAATGTTTTTCAAACTGTGGGCTGTGCCCTATTAGAGGGTAATGAAATCCATTTAGCAGGTCATTCCTAACTTTTTTTTAATGAAACAGCATATACAATAGAATAGAAGAAGATAGAGTTGAATGGGATAAAAAATGTTCATGTGCAACACACAAGTGAGAATATTATTTTGAAGAACTTTGTTTTAGTTAGATATATACACACACATATCTATATAGGTACTTGTGTTGCAGATTAAAACATGCTTTTTATTGTGGATCATGGTCAAATAATTACTGCCAGGAATTTTTTACACTTAGAGATTTTTTTTTCTAGCGATATCTTTGTATATAGACGATTTTCCAAAAGTTGCTTGGACTTGAACAAGTCAGACTTTGGGGTTTGAGGTTGAGGGGAGCAGAGAAAGTCTTCTTCATATTGACATGCACAGTAATATCTGCAGTAATTATAAAAAAACTTAAGTAGAAAAAGGGCAGACAGTTTCTACTCTGCTGTCCTGCCTGCTGTTCCCTTGCCATGTAGTCAATAAACTTCTATCTCCTTTAAAAAGTAAAATAAAACAACATCTCCAAATAGAAAAAAAATTGGCTTTTCTGAATCTGTCTTTATTATGGTTCTATATAGAAAGTAACTCTGATAATGACACCTCTTTTCAAATGTCAGCTAGAAAAACACCCCCAAGGGGAGAAAACCACCATAGTGCCATTCAGATACCAAACCCAAGTCCACCAGACTGACAAGAGGATGGCTCCTGGTGATACTGTATTCCTACTTGCCTGTGATTGCAGTTAAGAATTTACCAGTGAGGTTATTGATGGTAATAATGTGCTAATTTCAAATTTTTGTGATAATTTCATAATAAAATAAACTTTCATAGATCCGAGTCTTTTTTCCCCCCTAATTCAGCCTTATTTCAATCTGTGTTAATAGCTTGAACATTAAGTAGACATGTGAACTTAGTAAGATCTAGCTAGTGGCCCAACTGTATATAAGTAAGTTTCCCAAATGTGGGAATTATGCATGTAAATATGTGTACATAGATCACATCAGTACATAATATGTTTTGCCAAATATATCCATTCATTCGAACTTCATCCATATGAAACTAAAGAACAGTCAATACAATAAATAAGAATACTCTAGAACAAGACAGTGGTTTCTGGGGTGTGTTTGAGAAAGATTTGGAGATGGTGTTTAAACTCAGCAATAAATAAAGGCTGCATTTGGTTAGTGATATCTGTGATGAACATGGGTGGTATCTTGGATGCATGTATTGCTTTTCTCTGTTTTATAGGGGGAGGGAAAGGAGTATCAGACAGATCTAGCCCAGAGTTAAACCTTTTAGCATCTCTTGTTCTCATTTTATTTCTGTTCACATTCATCTAGGATATTTATTTGGATAGTACCCTATAAATGTTTGTCTGTTTCCTCCTTCCATTACCACTGCCAATCTTACATTTTTGACCTTCATTAAGAGAAGTATTCATAGGAGATTTCTAGATCTTGTCCCTGCTGTTGGTGCTTATGATTTTTGATAGGATCAGGGATCATGGGCTCCCCTGAAAGCCATGTGAAAGCTAGGTACCATCTCTCAGAAAACTGAATGCTTACATAAATTCCTGCCAGTTTGTTCAGCAGGGCTGTAAATTCTCTGAGGTCTGTACTTAATTAAAAAATCCCTAGTCTGTTGTCACCCTCCAATCTACGTCCCTCCAATCCTTATCAGAGTAATGTTTCTAATGCACAATTTGGATCATGATACTCTCAGCTCAGAACCATCTTATTTCCTGCTGTCTTCAGAACAGAAGTCCAGTCTGATTGGAATCTGGACCCCTTCTCGCTCTCACTTTTGTAGCCCCACCGCCCCCTCCACACCCCTCCCTCCTCCTCCCAAATACACAACCTTCTAAGCTGAACCAGCACACGTGCTATTTCCCACAACACTGCCTGCACTTTGCTCCCACAGTTGCTGCTACCTAAAAATCCTCTTCCACACTTTTTATCTATTAAGGCCCTTTCTAACCTTCAAGCCCAGTCTTTCTGAGTCTCGGTATTCTGAGGATATAGCCCTTAGCACTGAGTGACACCTTGTATAGGGTCTTGCACAGTGTGGTGTTGTATTTCCCCTTTGCCCTCAGATCCTTCCCTTGCATTACTGTGATCCTTGACCCTGAGGGTTGTGCTGGCATGGTCCCTGAGTCCAGTTGGCCTCCATTTGGGTTCAACCCCTGGAAAGCCCTAGAGGGAGAATGGAAGACTGAAGGAAGAGAGAAGCCAGATTATTTCTTCCCCCACACCTCCTGCTCCTGCTTCACACAGTATCTTAGATGAAGGCTATGTCTCTCCTCTAGGGCTTCAGCTCCAACTAGAGAGGCCCTTTGAGCTTCTGCTGGGTGACCTTGACCCCAGGACCCCAGTATTGATACTCCTTTTTGCCCTCTACCTCAGGGATTTCCTGCAGTTATTTAGCCGCTGGATGCCTCATTCTGCCCTTGGCCTTTACATCTTTTCCTTCACCGGCATGAATACATTTCCTACATTGTAACCCTTCCACTTAAAAACTTAGACCAATTTATATTTTTCCAGTTGAACCTTGAGGGATACAGCTCATTTGGTGGGTATTGCTGAATTTTATTACCTAAATTCAAACATCTTCTAGGAGGGCATCTTTTTCTTTTTTTTTAAGTGAACCAGACGTATGCCCCATATCAGTTATCTAGTACAGAGTACCATTGAATAAGGTTACTTGGGGTACTAACAAATTACCTGAACACTCAATAATTAGACACAATTGGTGTTTATAAGTTCACGAGTCTCAGGGTTGGCTGGGTGGTTCTTCAACTTCCCACTGGCCCACTCCTTCATATGTGTTAGCTGTAGGTCAGCTAGGTGAGTCTGCTCACCTTGTCCCGGCTCTTGTATTTACACAGCCTGACTAGTCTGGGCTGATCCAGGATAGGCTTGGCAGAGACAGCTGACATGAATCAACTTCATTCCGTGTTTCTCAGCCATGACAGGCTAGCTGAGACATCTTCTCATCGCAATCACAGAGGAGCAAGAGAAAACACATAAGCATAACAAGAACTCTTTCAGACTTCTAGGAGCAGCATACCTCCTAACATTCCACTGGTCAAAGCAAGTCACATGACTAAAACCAGAATCAAAGGGGACAGTAAACTAGAGTCACCCTCTTTAGTGCAAAGTTACGTGACAAAAGGGTAGGCACAGGGAGGGGTGAGGAGTGTAGGTCATAATGCAATACAGTCTGTCTCAGACTTCAGAACTGAAACTAAAAAGATAGATAAATAGATGACATTAATTTTTTTTGCCATATTAACCCTTTTAAAACAAAAACTTTTCAGCAAAATACACATGGTATATTTGCTCGTTTGTTGGGTATGGTTCATTTGTACATAGTTACTGACTAAAAAAGAAATTGACCGAGTAAAGAGACATTTATAAATAACATATTAATAAACCAAGTTAACGGAACTTTATTTATCCTTTAACCTTCAATTTGCATTAATTGGGAGCAGTCATGAGAAATTGTGCCAACTTCACCTCAGGTCAGATGGCTCAACAAAATGAACTATTTCATGCCTAGAAATAAATATATTCCAAATATAAATATGAATCAGTTACAAAATAGATTCTTTTGAAAGTACAAAATAACCACACTGTTAATATATTTGTGCCCCAATTAAAAATGTGTAAAGAGCACACATTCTAGGCTAAAGTTGTCCAGGGAGTGATTCTCATTTTTGCTCTGAATCTCATGTAAACACAACTGGGCAGACTCTTTTGAGCCATAAGCAAATTCATGGCCCCCAGTTTTCTAAAGAGAAAAAGAATTTAAAATGGGTATGTTTAAGTTGGAAAGGTCTGGGGCTTGACCTTGCTACTTGAAATTTCCTTTTTTCACTAAGGAATCACTTTGAAATTGTCTCATCGGAGTGCTCTAATTTGCTTTGATCTTGGTTTGAGGCACACCATGAAAGAGATATTGTCTTTTGGGATTATGGCAAAATTTGGAAGCACCCTCAGTTGTACTGTTTTTCAATTTCCCTCTCTGCACTTTTATTTTAAAACCTGGACCTGTTCTTAGTAATTCAGAATGAGGCCCATGACATCTTACTCCCAGGATGAGATTGCTGGCTAGCTGCTTCTTCACTATTTGGCTTTGGGCAAAAGTGTTAAACCTTCCTGTGCCTTTTATTGCCTCATCTGAAAACTGATTATATGATCATTATGAGGATTAAACTAAGTGAAATTAGGTAGAATACTAGCACACCCGAGCCCAAAAATATTCTTAATCCAGGTTATGTATAAAATGCGTATTGTTATGAATCATTACGTGAGAATTTTTAGGTTGTTTTCACTGAGTCAGGTTCACATATATTCTTCAAAATACAAACCAGACTTAGACCCTCAAAAAATAAATGGGGTCCAGTGCTTTTATACAAAGGCACTGTTAGTTTTTAAATATCTATGTGAAGGATAATGCGTCTAGTTATTTATATTCACCATAAAGCCACAAAGACAGTTATAAACACTAGCTTCTTCTTGGGCTTCTCCATTTATTCTTTGAGAATGCTTTTAGAATACGCATCTTAAAAATGTCTTGTTCGGGCACCTGGGTGGCTCAGTTGGTTAAGCGACTGCCTTCGGCTCAGGTCATGATCCTGGAGACCTGGGATCGAGTCCCACATGGGGCTCCCTGCTCAGCGGGAAGCCTGCTTCTCCCTCTCTCACTCCCCCTGCTTGTGTTCCCCCCTCTCTGGCTATGTTTCTCTCTGTCAAATAAATTTAAAAAAAAATCTTAAAAAAAAAAATGTCTTGTTCTTCAGCCTCGTGCTATCAGATTTTCTGATGTTCTAGAAAACAGTGAGGTGATGTTGATGGCTTGGGATTTAAAGTTTGTTACAAGAGCAGTGAACAGAGACTGATAAAAGTGGGTAAATACAACTCCAAAGTTTCCTGTCATGTTGTTTTAAAAGGGAGGAAAATGAATAAAAACAAATCTGTTTTTTTCCTTTAAACACCCCAAGTGTCCCTTCCGCATGGAGTCATGGAATAAAAGAGCCACTTTGAAAACAAGACACAACAGCATCCTGAGGATCTCAGAGTCCCTCCCAGAGGAAATTCACACATCCGCACATGTCTATGCACACCCACACACCCCAACAATCACTTTAATGATATAACAAGGGCTTTTATGGTGCTATAATGTTGGGTGTTGAGTGAAAAGACAATGATTGAGCCTATGTTCATCCAATGTGGCAGCTACAGGGAATGTTTCAGACCAACGCGGTTAGCTCTCACATAGACGACGTTGAGTCAAAAATGGAGAACGCTAGATCTCCAGAGGTTCATATCATAGAGATCAATTTAAAAGGCACATACACCATTCATTGTCCCAGATGCACATATTATATATAAATTTTAAAAAAAAAGTGGACTAGAGAAAACAAATTCATGGTCTGGCCTTAGAGTTGAGTTGTTGAGATTATACCTATGCTCTCTATTTTTTAATTTAAAAAAAAAAGAAGAAGATGTTAAGACAAAATTTATCAAATGTCTATCTGAGGTAGCAGGAATGCAGACATTTGCTTTACTAACCTCTGTTCTTCTGAGTTCTAAGTTCCCCACAACAAAAATTGTGGGACCACAGTTAACTGAAAAGCAACTTCTCAAGTGCTCTTTTCACAGACACCCAAGCCATCCTCTGCTGACCAAGTAGACTCTCCCATCCATTTGGCCATCTCTTTCATCTGTTTACATGTGTTGGAGGTGTCCCCAACATAATCACACTGAACACAATCTAGACAGCTCCATAGTTCCAACCCCAGGTAGATCCCCTGTCATCACACCATAGGGCATGGCAGATGCTACTGTTGCTTGAGAGTGATCCTATGAACCATCTTCTGAGGCCAGCCATCTCGTCGTTAGCACAAAATCTCTTTACTGTTTTAAGATTTACATTTGCCTTGTAACCATCTTCCCAAAACTCCCGAGTCTTGTCCATAGCAAAGTAGGTCTGTGGAATCCACAAAAGTTGCCCTATGTCGATAATGTCTTCTTAAACTTCTGTGTTCAAGTTCCTTTCTCTGAAACCATCACCCATTTGGAGTGAGATTTTTATCTCAGCCTATTTGCATTTATTCTGAATCAGAGACTGCTCTGAAATCTGACCCTGTTTAAACATAGAAGAGCAGTTGCAGATTAAACAAATGTTGGAGAACTTGAAAAAAAGAAAAGAAAAACAAAAACAAAACACTTCTATTTACCTTCTTGTGTTTCCTTTTTTTCAGATCTGCGGTTTCCCTCCCATTGGCTGGCCTGCGTGGGTGCCAACTTCTGCACGTGATTTAATGGATCAGAAGGTCAGATATCAGGCTTAACTTGGCTGTTTGCAGGCTCATAATCTTTGTGATTAATTGTCACTTTTTATCACTAGGGGAATTACCTTCTAATTTGTGGCATTGCTGCTCTTGTTTTTTAACATAGTTTTGATCTCTGTAGGTATTCAGGAGGAAAATAAAACATTAAATGGGCTGGAAAAACATAATGGAGAAAAAGAAGCCTGTAAGAATGAATTTAGGGCAAGAAGAGTAATAATGGGACAATGAGAGAAAGGAGCCATATTTCACTTGTTTCACTTGTTATGTGGGGAAGTTGTGCACAAGGAAGATCTGCGAGCCCTCTCCAACTGCCGTCTCCTTGAGTGCTTAAAAAAAAAAAAAAAAAGAAAAGAAAAGAAAAAGAAAAGGTGTCAGGAGTAACTAATCGGTGGGTTAGAGACTGTGGTATAGGGCTGAACACCTGCGCAATGCCCGTTCCCTTGTATCTTGGGCAAGCCCTCAGTTCTCCCTCTGGTCACCAGATGTTTGGTAAGTCAAGCAGCCTGCTTGGGAGGCTAGGTTATAATTTGGAACCCAGTTTGTTGACATTATCATAACAACAGTTTCAGTTTGTCTCTGCAGTTAAGATTATGTCAGCACTCTTCTTTCTGTGTTTATTATTTTTAGCAGTTTAAAAGCTAACCATGAAAAATGGCTTTCTGGCTGTCAGGTGACATTCTGGCTGGGCCAGGGTCTGGTGGAGTCTACAGAAATGCTCCCGGGCTTTGAGAGTGGGTCTTTTGAATGCTATCTTTGTGCCTCCCCTTGCCCAGGGCCTCTGGCTTATTGTCTGGGCGCCTCAGTTGGGGTGGTGCTATCTGATGGTAACCACTGCTAGGATTACAGTCCTCAGTGCCCGGGCCCTCCCTCGGGGCCCCCAGTCTGGCTGCCTCTGTCTCCCAGCCCTCCCTCAAGGGAACCATTCAAAGCTCTCATATCAGAAAGCACTATTTGCAATTTATAGAATATTCAAGGGAAAAGTCTCACCCGGGCCTGCAGTTCTCTCTCTCTCTCTCTCTCTCTCTTTTTTTTTTTTTTTGCAAAGAACCTTTTTCCAAATCACGTCTCCCAGGGAACTCCAATTTCTAAGACATGGAAAAGTACAGCTGTTCTGTTGGAAGGGGAGGAGGGTTGCCACAAAGCCCACCCTTCAGCCTCCTCTTCACCCATGCCAATCAAGTTGACTCCTCAGGCCCCCCTCAGGCTCCCAGGAGACCTCCTGACTCCTCAGGATCTTACAAGGCTATCTCTTCCACTTACAGATAAGGAAACTAAGAGGTGATTTTTACACAGGCTTCAGACTTGAGACATTAGACACTAAGCCACAGAAGAGTGTACACTGTATTAATCCATTTTGATGCAGCTCTAGAAAAGGCTGAACTCATCAATGATGATAGAAATCAAAATAGTGGTTACCTCGAGGAAAAGAGCCGATTGACTGGGAAGGGGCTCAAGGAAATCTTCTGGGACGATGGAAATGTAGATCTTTAGAGAAGTGCGGCTACACTGTTTTTGTCAAAACTCTTCTGTGCTTTTACTGTCTATAAATTGTACCTCCATCGAAAAAAAAAAAAAACAAGGAGGGAAAATAAGACAACAGATAAGTGAATTAGGCATTTAATACATAGAAAAACTGATGAGTTTCCTTAAATATTGAAAATACTAATGAACTTCCTTAAAGCTATGTGGATTATTTAGTAGTGGGCTCTAAGGTCATTATGCCGTTTTAGATGACAGGAAACCATGCTTTTCTCCCAGAACTTCCTTTGTTCAATAATCAGCAAAGCCAGGAGAAAAAAAATTTCTCAGAGAACACAAGATAGTGGGATCATGGACTACCTTTTGGAATCTTCTAGACTGTGATGTGGCTACAGTGATATGTGGGCAGTCACAGAGTGGAAATCTTGAACACGGTACTTGGTACGTGCATTGCTTTCACATGTGCTAGTGGTAGTGCTCCAGAAAGCCTTCAGAACTTTCTAATCCTTTGCTCCCTCATCTCAGTGCTTTTCCATCACCTATGACAAGCAAGATTTCCTTTCCCATATGTTAGTGGAGTGGAACTTCTGGTGCCGGAGATCGGGATTCGGGCCTCAAGAGGCACCTGTAGAATAGGGCTACTCCAGGTTCGGTCTTTCTGCTTTGGGCATGTGTCAAGTACTCTCAAATGATTGGCTTTGTGCCTATACCTTTGCAACAGACACTTTGACCCTTACAAAAATACTTTCTTTTCCCTGAAATACTTTGAGCCAACCTTACTTAAATTTTTCTATTTGTGTGTTTTAGAATTCCAGCAGTAACACGAAAGATCATTGTTTGGGTTGAAGTGCAGCTAAGGACATAGGCCGGCCAGATGGGACCCAGCAGCCAATTCTGCATTTAGAGCCTCATGAGAACATTAAGCAGGCAGAAGGAAGGAAAATATTTCAGTTTGTTTTGGTTTTTTTTAGTGTTTATTTTTAATGGTTTTAAGTTTTGTATGTAAATTCCACTTAGTTAACATATACTATTGGTTTCAGAGGTAGAACTTAGTGATTCATCAGCTACGTACAACACCCTGTGCTTATCACATCAAGTGCCCTCCTTAATGCCCACCCCGTTACCCCATCCCCCCACCCAAGACCCTTCCAGCCACCCTCAGTCTGTTTTCCACAGTTAAGAGTCTCTTATAGTTTGCCTCCCCCTCTGTTTTCATCATATCTTATTTTTCCTTCCCTTACTCTATATTCATCTGTTTTGTTTCTTAAATTCCACATATGGGAGAGCCTCGGTGGCTCAGTCAGTTGGTCGGCTGCCTTCAGCTCAGGACATGATCCCAGAATCCTGGGATGGAGCCCCGTTGTCAGGCTCCCTGCTTCTCCTTCTCCCTCTGCCCCATCCCACACAACCCCCATCATAAGTAAATAAATAACAATAATTTAAAAATTCCACATATGAGTGAAATCATATGGTATTGGTCTTATAGTCAGTCAGAGAAAGTTTTTTGGGGGGAGGGAGGGGCCAATGGAGAGGGGCTTCTGGAGCCTGATGTGGAGCTCAGATCTCAGGACCCTGAGATCATGACCTGAGCCAAAGTCAAGAGTCCAACTTTTAACAGACCGCGCCACCCACGCACCCGAGAAAATGTTTTCAAAAAGGAAATGATGGCAGTGTTAGGAGGGGTAAGAGAGGGTCAGGTGGAGCTGGAGCAGGAAGGATCTGAAGATACTCAAATGCTCCAGCCTTTGAGGCTGTGCAGACAAACCCTCGATTACTTGAGTAATTACCCAGCAAAGGGCCAAGGCCTGTTGAACTCACGAGATTGATCCACATTAACAAAAATTTAGTTCGCTAATGAAGCCATGGCAAAAATGAACCATCCATAGAAAATAGCCTTTTAAATAACCAGAAGCTATTTTAACCCACACATTCCATGCTTTGCACATATACATTTCCTAATTGAATCAAATTTAACTGAGCAAGATTTTTATTTAACCATTTTAGTTAATGTGCATAAGAACAGAAATGAAATTACATGATCTAAGTGTTTGAGCAGAATGTGCTTTTTTTTTCGCAATTTTATGCCCATTTGAAAGGAACTGTTTCTTTACATCATTGAGAGTTAACTTGTCTAAATCAAAAATAGAAGATGGAAGTTGTGTGTCTTCTCCATCCCAGTGATTTGGGGAAAGTGATTCTCCTGGAGTCAACATTCTTAAAATGTATGCATGTATGTATGTATGCATGTAGTCAGATTCTAGTTATTCATGAGAATGAGAGTAAAATATTAATAATTAAAGTCCAATCTATTGATATTTTTTCCTATTGACTTCTAAAAATCAGCAATCTGAAGTTTTCAACTATTCAGCTGCTTATAAGGACCGTTAATAACTGGGACAAACAATATCCTGATTTGATTTTTATTCCTCTTTCCTTCCTTAACTATTTTTCCTACTGGAGCCATTGGGATAATAACTGAAAAACAGAATAAAAAAAGGTAATACATTAATGTACATATTTATTATTATTATTATTATTATTATTATTACTATTATTGGTTCCCACATAAGACAATTGAGGGTAAAATGAGCAGAAGCCATACCAAAAGGCATAATTGTCACAGTGGCAGGGCTGGACTTGAACTTTGGTCTTTCTATCTGTAAGCCCCATCTTAATTAGAGAAACAATGGCTCAAAACTGATCAAAATACTACATTGAAAGGATTGGAGAAATAGCCACATTAGTGGAGAGAAAAAGCTACTATTTGGGGCCTGCCCATAACAGAAAACCATAAATAATAGTGACAAGCCCTCAGAAGTATTTTTTTTTCCACAGCAACAAGGTTCTATAATCATCAGGGATTCAGGCACCTTCTATCTTTCTGTATCTTTATTCTTCATACATGACTCTGACCTTAAGGTTTCCTCTTGGTTCAAGATGGCTGCTGGAGCTCTAGCCCTCACATATAAATTCCAGGCGGCAGGAAAGTTGGGAAAAAGAAAATGAAAGGCACCCATCAAGAACTGTTTTTCCTCTTTAGGAGTCCTTACCAGAATTCCTACCCCACAAGTTTTACCTACATTCTACCAATTCTTAATTTTAAAGGAAGCTGGAAAATGTAGTTGAGTACTTTGCTAACCAGAACTAAAGTGAACTTGGGTTATAAAAGAATATCATGGAGGCACCTAGCAAACCAAGTCACAATTAGGCAAGTATGAGAAGCTTTTCAGTTTTGGAAAGGAATGATCAGGTTCTTTAGAGGAAATGAGCTTGTAGCCAACAGCATGATGGATAAAAGAGAGAGCAATAAAAAGTAGTTTTGAGAGGTACCTAGGTAGCTCAGTTGGTTAAGCATCTGACTCTTGATTTAGGTTCAGGTCATGATCTCAGGGTCATGAAATCGAGCCCCGCGTCAGCCCAGCACGGAGCCTGCTTAAGATTGCTCTCTCCCGCTCCCTCTGCCCTCCCCACCCTCCACTAAAAAAATGGCTTTGACTTCAGTCCTTGTGGTAATAAGCTTCTTATTAATGAGCTTGCATTAGAGACAGGAAAGAATAGATGGATGTGATAGAATTTATGAAGAGCAAGCTGACCAAAGAGAATGTTCATTAACCATGTAGTTCAAAACTATGTTTCAGCAAATGCACACACATTTGTGTGTGTGTGTGTGTGTGTGTGTATTTATGTATATAAATACATTATGTGTATGGATATCCAAATGCATATGTAGGAATGGCAACTCCAGAAAGACATTTAACTAAACGCCTAGGAAACAGATCTGGATTAAAAATGTTACACAGTATTTGTCTATACAGAATTTTGGCTGGGAATTTATGATGAATCCTCTTGGCAATCGATAAATAATACAGGCATTTTTACATAAATGAATACATATATGCACACATACAACACAAACATAAAACTTTTCTAAGGCTCCATAACACCAATAGCAAAGATCTTCAAACTTTGGTATCCCCAAAAAAAGAAAAAGGAAAAATAAAAAGGGGCTAAATAATAGATTTTAAAAGGAATGAGAGGAAAGGGAGGTGTAAAGATAAATAAGAAGTTATAAGAAGCCAAGCTAGAGAAAGTAGGAAAGTAAGGATGGGAAAAGAAACAAGTTTTTCTTTCAACTCTTCTTTCTTCCTTCTCCCCTCCATGCCCCCACACTCCGGCCTCACTTCCTTCTTTCCTTAATTTTAAGAGGAATAGAATATAACGTTGGTAGCTGTATTTTCATAGACTTTTCATTATGAGCTCCCAAATAAGAAAGAATTTAACCTCCAGGTCATATTCGCATCCCTTTTGTTCAACCAAAGCATGGCAGGTAGCGTCTTGCCATTTTGTAGATGATAAAATCAGAGCACATTTGTGGCGCTCGTAGGTTGGAACCAGAGCTTCCTGGCATACTTCTTTGGGAACTCCATGGCGTGCATGGTACATGATCTACCCACAACAAATGCACACAGCCCCGTGTATGTAATCCACAGGGCTGAGCAGAAATGACCAAGTCTCTCAGCACAACTCTCTTGATCCTGTGTGTTTGAAATCTTTGACTGCAAAACAAAAATAATTTTTCATTTTAACTTTTAGCATCACCTACCACTAAAAAAGCGTAACTTGAATTTCTGACTTTAACCCTCTTTGATTGCATTTTATAAAGCTCACATACCCCCTGTTTTACCCACCAAATGTTGGAGAGGAGCAAGTTTTGTTGGGCACGGCCTGCCTGCTACTCTAGGTGTCTTCTCAGGAAAGCTACGAGGCAAGACTTGTCATTTCTGCTGTCACATCCTGGAAGATGTCTCTCATTAGAAAGTAAATGCCAGGTTGCCTGGCTGGCTCAGTCACTGGAGCATGCCACTCTTAATCTCAGGGTTATAAGTTCAAATCCCACAGAGTGTAGAGATTAAATATATAAATCTTTTCTAAGATTTTTTAAAATAAAAACCAAAAGTAAATGCCTATGCATTTACATAGTAAACATATAAAAATACACATGGGAACAGTTCACACCAACTGTAAAATCGTGGCTATGTTGGCAAGACAAGGGAGGGAGAGGAAAGAGGGAGACAGGTCATTAGTGTTTTGTTATGTTTCATTTCTTATAAAGAGAGAGATAAAGTAAATAGCGCAAATCTGAATGGGCATCTATAAAACTGTTTTATATAACTTTTCATGTGTGTAGTGTTTCATAATTTAAAAAAAATTAAGCAAGCACCCTTCACAGAGATAAAGTGATTGGAGCCCTTCATATTTTTTACTCCATCCTAACAATCTACTTACAATCACATATCATCCTTCTGTGTCTTTGCATATGCGACTTCTCCCTGCGCCCTTTACTCTTTTCCCAAATAACACCTCTTCATCTTACCAGACTCAACAGTGGTATCACAGTGTCTAGGAAGCCTTGCCTATCTCCTGGCCCCCAGTTCATATCTGGGTGTGAAGGCTCTGCTCCTGTCTCATAGAACATTGTGTATACTTGTACCATGGTATGTGTTACACTATTGTACAAACCACTGGTTTGTTTCTCTGACTTCCAGGTCTGCTACCTCTGGCTGGGCTGTAATACTCCAGTGAGCGCCATTTACGCAATATTCAACCTGCACAATTGTGTGGGTCAGTCGTGCCTTCTTCCTCCCGGAGGGAGACCATCATTACCCCTATGAAGAATACCTTGCCTGGTCCAAATACAGAATAGACACATACTCACATGGCAAACACTTGTTCAGTGAGTGAAAAAAATGAGCAGTCAACCTAACTCTAGTTGCCTTAATGAAGAATTCTCTAGACAAGTGGTTCTCAAAGTGGGGCCCCTGTACCAGAGCATCTACATCACCTGGGAACTTCTTAAAATACAGATTCTCAGGACCCACCCCAGACCACTAAATCAAAAACTCTGGAGGTAGAACCCAGGAAACTTTAACAAGCCCAACAAAGGATTTTGATGCACACTTAACTTTGAGATATATTAACTTTGACTGATCAAAACAAAAAGCAAGAGATTTCACATTATGTCATTTAAGTCAGGAAAAGTAAAGAAACATTGTCTGAGGAACAGTAAGAATAGAGAGGAGGCCAAAGAAAGCATAAGAAAAGACAAAGGGGAGTGATATGTAATTTCTAAGTTGCTTGTTACAGATGGAGTGAAGAATTCAGGCTGATGGGGCAAAAAAGCTGATGATCAGGTGTTAGATCTTAGAAGTCTGTTTAAGGTATTTGGATTGCAATCTGACAGTGACAGAAAACCATTTTTAAAATTAAACAAGTTAGTGATTTGATCTAGTGTAATATTTCAGAAAGGATCCTATGGCAAGTGTGTGACAGATGGGATGGAAGTGCACTTGGCCACGATGGGCCACGGATGCAGCTATTAATTAGCCCAGGTGGAAAATGATGAGAGCTGAACCAAGGCCATTCTGCTGGCAATGAAGATGATGGGATGGGTTCAAGAAATACTGCAAAAGCAGACTTGACAAAACATGGGAATGACAGAATTCAGTAAACAAGGGAGAAGTCATCAAGGATGGCTCCTGGGTTTATGTCTTATGCAATGGAAGTCCATTTGAACCATTCACTGAACTAAGAAAGACAAGATGAGGAAGAGATTTGGGAGCTGGGGTAGGGGCTGGAGAAGGTGACTTTGACTGAGACAGGTGAATCAGAGGTGTTTATGAAACATTCATATGGAGGCATCAAATGCTCACAGATACATCCTGGGCTAGAAATTTCAGTTTGGTATCTAGGTATTAATCATATATATCATTATAAACAATGCTGCAGTAAGTATACGTATGCCTGATGATTTCCATGAGAGATTATTTCTAGAATAAAGGTTGTTGATAAATATAACTAGAATATTTTACAAAAAAATTATACAAAAAATTGTATCATTTCATGCTTCCTTTAGCACTGTAGAAGAGAATCTCCTCACATCTTCACCAACATGATTTAATCCTCAGAAACCGGATATACCAGTAGTGAGGTTGCTGTGAATTTACTTGCTTACTTATAGGGTTGGAAAGATTGCACTTTTTATTGACTTTTATCCAAAGATTGTCTGTTCATGTCATTTGTCTATTTTCTACAGAACATTGATGTTTTTAGGCTGATTTTTAAGAACTGTTTTTCCCAATTAAGGATTTTATCTCTGCCAATCTCATGCATTACAATAAGTTTTTCCAATTTCCGTTTGTCTCTGCTTTAGTAGATGACTCTTCCCTCTGCCTAGAACCCTCAAGTATTCCTCAAGGTAGCCAGTAAGAGCACCTCCTGCAAAAAACAAACAAACAAACAAATAAATAAATAAATATAAAAAATAAAAAGAATACCCACTGCATATGTTTATTTGAATGGAATCACTCTTTTTTTTTTTATTTTCAGTGTTCCAAGATTCATTGTTTATGCCCCACACCCAGTGCTTCATGCAATACGTGCCCTCAGTACCCCGCACCAGACTCACCCATCCCCCCACTCCCTCCCCTCCAAGACCCTCAGTTTGTTACTGAGTCCAAATTCTCTTATTTCATTTTCTTCCCCGATTTACCCTACTTCCCATTTCCTATCCTTCTCGTACTGTCCTCCATATTACTCCCTATGAACCACAAGTAAGTGAAACCATGTGATACTTCACTTTCTCTACTTGGCTTATTTCACTCAGCATAATCTCTTCCAATCCAGTCCATGTTGCTACAGAAGTTGGGTATTCATCCTTTCTGATGGAGGCGTAATATTCCATTGTATATATGTACCACATCTTTATCCATTCATCTGTTGAAGGGCACCTTGGCTCCTTCCACAGTTTGGCAATTCTTGAGGTCAACTCTGACCACCACAATTTAAAACTTCAAGCACCCAATAAGCACAGCCCTTGGAACTTCTAATCACCCCACTCTTGGCACTACTTTCTTTTTTCCCCCACAGCATTTCCCACCTTTTCCCATACAGTGGGAATTATTTATTTTTTGTCAGTCCTTAGCCTCCTTAACAGCAAAGACATCCAAACCTTTGTCTGTTTTGTTTATATATAGGCATAATCTCCCAAACACCTAGAAAAATGCCTGATACAGAGTAGATGCTTAATAAATATCTGCTAAATGAGTATTAATTCCTTTTATATTTGCATCTATTGCTGATGAGCTTCAAAATTTAATTCATAAATATTTGTTAGTCTTTCCTTTGCAATATCTTCCCCTATTTTCACACTTAAATATTTTCCCCGTGTAAAGATCAATTACATATTTATCTGTATTTTCTTGATTTTTTTAAATTTCCTGAAAAGAATTAATCTTTAAAACATCTGAGATTCACTAGAGTGTATAGGGTCAGATGAAGCTCTAACTAGGTATTTTCCTCCAGAACGGTCAATTTCCCCTCATTTTTTTTAAAACTGCTTCATCTCTCTGGCATTAGTTTGTATTCTACTTTTTTAAAAATTCTATGCTGGGGCGCCTGGGTGGCTCAGTTGGTTGGGCTACTGCCTTCGGCTCAGGTCATGATCCCAGAAAGCCGGGATCGAGCCCCACATCAGGCTCCCTGCTCGGCCGGAGGCCTGCTTCTCCCTCTCTCACTCACCCTGCTTGTGTTCCCTCTCTGGCTGTATTTCTCTCTGTCAAATAAATAAAAATCTTTAATAAAATAAAATAAAAATTCTATGCTAAATTCAAACAGGAGGGTCTGAGTAGAACCTAGAAAAGTTCACTAGAAACTAGAATGTTCCATTATCTACTGGTGACCGTTTTAAACTCTTGCCATTAGGGCTTGCCTTTATAGCAAGTATTTGGTTGAACTAGAAGTAAAACTCAAATTTCTTAATTTCTAAATACATTCATTAGAAGTAGGAGAATGCGAGAGGGCTTTCTTTAGCCTTCACTTGAATGAAGAAAATAGTTTATTAGAAAATGTTTGTCTTTTTCACAAAATGGACAAACTACCTAGTTTAAACACAAGTTTTTGCAACTGTTGTTTTCAGTGTTGGGTTGACCTATTTTATGAATATCTTCAATGGCAACCATTTAAGAAGACTGCATTGATTAGACAGCTTTTTCTTGAAATATGAGCTCATACCAAGACACAATAATTTCTGGCTTTGGATTGTGCTTTCTATTAATAATAGATGGAACAGCTAGTTACTAGCACTCTTTGGGCAAAATGTTGTCAAATATTTATTAAGCTTTTCTCTATGCAAAACACCAGGCTATATCAATGGGAGGCACAAAAAGCACAGCCAATTATATTCCCCAAAGAAACATAAAATTAACTGGGGAGTTGAGATACATATGCAGGCAGAGGTAAACAATAATCTTATTCATTATTATTTATATTTTTGACAAAATGAATGGAGCTGACTCCATAGTTAAGACATCACAAGAAAGAGATAATGGTGGTTGCAAATGACCTATGAAGCCCTTACTGCAGGAATTAGAATTTGAATCAGGCCTAAATGAGTAAGCAGGATTTGATGTTTATAGAAGAGGAGAAAGGAGGAGGGAGGTCGCTAGTGCTAAAACCTGTTTCCATCATTCAGCAGTTGTGTGTTTTTGTTCTGTGTTTTCATTGTTGCTGTTGTTGGAGGCAACACATAGTTTCATTACTGGACAATCGCTGTCTTATGGTTTGATACACATCTAAACGGGGTTTTATTTCTACTTTAAACATTTATTACACTAACATAGCTTGAGGTTGAGATGAACCAATGAGGAAGAGATAGCAGAGATGGTGATACCTAGACTGATCATCATAAGACAGCAGGAAGCTGCTCTCGATCTTTTTAAAACCATTTGCTGTTATGAATTGAGGATGGCCCAGCCACTTCTTTCAGTGTTGTTTTCTTTCTTTGAGAAGAAGCATCGGATATGGCAGGTATCGTGACGATCATGAGTTACCAATGTATCAGAGGGAGCTTCTCCTCTCACGTCATCTGGAGACCACCATTTAGTAATTAGTATAACCTTTTTCTCCCACAAACCTTTTATGGAAGTAATGAATAAGTAACAGAATTTCTCTGCTAAACTATGTATTTGGCTTCTTTCTTTTTTACTACTGCTTCTTCCTGCCTTGAATAAGATGAAAGACAGATGGACAGACGTGGGAAACAGGCACTTAATCCACAGTCTGAAAAGTCAGACCATGCCTGTTGCAATCATCCGTTTTATTCACCTTCTCTAGATACTCCAGCTTAATCCACAATATTCTCATGCATATTTTATATTTCCCATTTAATCAAAAATAACCTAATATGTATGTCTTTCAACAAGATGGACACGGCATTGGGATATGTTTATTCTAAGAGCATTCACCTCCCTGATTTTCTGGTAATGGGATTGAGACAGATACTCCAATGTATCTCAGTCAGCAACCAACAGCATATGTAGACATCGAGCTTTCTAGTCCAAGGGTGGCCTTTGTTCATTTGTATCTTGGATCTGTGAGCTACTAATTATGGCCATTTTACTAAATTATATGGTTCATACTTTTAGCAATATGTTGTTAATGGAGAGCAGTGTTTTCTTCCATGAAAATTTAAA
Organism: Spilogale gracilis; assembly: GCA_004023965.1. NCBI lineage: Eukaryota > Metazoa > Chordata > Mammalia > Carnivora > Mephitidae > Spilogale > Spilogale gracilis. Next base: position 20,589 of record PITA01025455.1, read on the forward strand.
GAGAGTAGAAGCTGGGGGAGTCTAGGGAGCTCAGTTGGTTAAGCGTCCAACTCTTAATTTCAGCTCAGATCATGATCTCAGGGTCATGAGACTAAGCTCTGCGTCAGGCTCCCCACTGAACATGGAACCTGCTTAAGATTCTTGTTCTCCCTCTCCCTCTGCCTTCTCAATGCTCCCCAGCTGCTCGCACGTGCAAACTTGCACTCTCTCAAAAAAAAAAAAAAATTAAAAAAATAGAGAAGTTGAAAGTAAAATGTAACATGTGTGCAGTTTGTTGTACATGTTTTTCATAATAAAACAGAGGTTATAACAGAGGTAACTATAAGAAAAGGGGCAAATGATACCCAGTAACAACTAGCCACATAATTCCTCTCAGGAAGGGAACTATGTTTATTTGAGAAAATGCCCTGACCAAGGGATCTGGGTGGAAGTAGAGCTGGTTTGCTGGAGACAAGGGGAGGTTTGGGTCATGACTTCACAGATGGGAGGAATATGGGAGGGGGGCTGGGGAGAGAAAGATGACAGAGGCTTTAAGTTTAGTAAGAGACTCCTCTCTGTGACTCCTTGGATCTTCAGTGAAGAAGCTGAAATGTGGGTTTCTGGGTGGCTCAGTGGGTTAAAGCCTCTGCCTTTGGCTCAGGTCATGATCTCAGGGTCCTGGGATTGAGGCCCAAGTCGGGCTCTCTGCTCAGCAGGGAGCCTACTTCCTCCTCTCTCTGCCTGCCTCTCTGCCTACTTGTGATCTCTGTCTGTCAAATAAATAGATAAATAATCTTAAAAAGAAGAAGAAGAAGAAGAAGAAGAAGAAGAAGAAGAAGAAGAAGAAGAAGAAGAAGAAGAAGAAGAAGAAGAAATAATAATAATAATAATGTTTGGTGCTAGTAGGTCCATTTTCAAAAAACCTACTTTTGATTCAGATCAACATGGGGTGAAACTGAGGCAGGTCTGGTGCCCACAGGAATGGTGTTCTGAGGTCTCTGGAGGATTGTAGAAAACCTTCAGAATGAGTCTTTCAGGCCAAGTTTGAAGGTTGACAAAGAGGTTGGACTCTTCTCAGAAGTTGTATATTGTGAAAGTATAGAGTAGTGCATCTCAAGTTTTAATAATACACTCACCTAGAAGTCTTATTAAAATGCTCATTCTGAATCAGGAGGTCTAGGGTAAGGTTTAAGATTCCATACTCCTAGCAGAGCTCCTGGGTGATGCCCGTGGTGCTGGCCAACAGCCCACACTTCAAGCAGCGAAGTGACTCCAGAATAGATTTTCCAGGTCCAAATCCTGGTTTGCCACGCATTTCTGCGTGACTCTGAGGAAACCATTTAACTTGCCTTTGCCTGTTTTCAAAGCCATAAAATGGAGATAATACCTCATAGGATTGCTATGAAGATTAAATGAATTAATATATGTAAAATGCTTAGAACAGTGAGTGTTTGACAGGTAAAAGAGTATATAATTGTTAGCTTCAGCTATTATAGGCATATTATGTTGTAAATACTTAGTCAGGTGCCTATCTTCCCCCACTCAATTGAGCCTGGCTGGGGTAGAGACTGGAATTATTTGTCTTCTCACCCCTTAGCTTCCTCCCATCACTTGCCAGCACCTGGCACGGTATGTGGCATATGGTATGTGCATAGCACTCGGTTCATATGGCAAAACCTCATCTGCTTAGAGTCAAGAGAGACAGAAAAACCATACATGAAAAAAACCGTATGTAAGTTTCATTTTTACTTCCACTTAGTGTACATCATCATTCTTTTAGAATTTACCTACACCAAGGAATGTAATATCAGCATCAAAGACAGGGTGGTATCATATTTCCTTGGAATTGATAAACAATTAATGTGATGAAAGCATCTGTGAGTTTTCATGTTTGCTATGAATATAATTTTTTTATTCTTATCAGATATGGAATGAGAGTGGTATGTTCCCCTTTAAGCAAATCTTACGCTGTAGCATTTGTGTTTACAGAATAGATAAATTGAGTAGCAAATATTTATTTAGCAAAATTCTTCTCTGCATAACGCTTCAAGATAGCTGCTTTATGTAACTAGTTACTGAATAAACTTAGATGTGTTTTGCATCCAGCATAATCAGAGACCCAGCTGGGGCTTAAAGGGGCTGGTTTGTAGAGATATTCTAGGAACAAAGTAGCTGAATCCACATTTGAAAGGACTAATAGTAACTTTGATCCACTGCAAGTTTCTAAAATGATTTGGTGATAGGCTCTCAGACTTAATTTCTATATCCTCCTATCTAGATAAATTTCTATAACTGGAAGTATGATTTCTGGAGTATTCTAGCAAAAGTCCTAAGGAAAATATGCCACTGCTTATGTCAGCTATTGGTTTCTGGCACACAGAATTATAGAATCTTATAGATGGAAGATTTCCTAGAGATGATCTCCTTTCTACTCAAAGTGTGCCTTCAGGTCAGTGGGGTTGATACCACCTGGGAGCATGTTAGAAATGCAGAATTTCAGGTGGTTCAGGTCATTAAGCACCCGACTCTTGGTTTCGGCTCCAGTCACGATCTTCTAGGTTCTAGGATCCTGCTTCAAGCTCAACGGGGAGTCTACTTGAGATTCTCTCTTTCCCTCTGCCTCTGTCCCTCTGCCCCACCCCTCACTCACACTCTTTTACGTGCTCTCTCAAATAAATAAATCTGAAAGAAAGAAAGAAAGAAAGAAAGAAAGAAAGAAAGAAAGAAAGAAAGAAAAAGAAAGGAAGGAAGAAAGGAAGGAAGAAGGGAGGAATGGAGGAAGGAAGGAAGGAAGGAAGGAAGAAGGGAGGAAGGGAGGGAGGGAGGAAGGAAGGAGGGAGGGAGGGGAGGAAGGGAAGAAAGAAAGAATTGAAGGAAGGAAGGAAGAAAAGAAGGAAAGGAGAAAAGAAGAAATACAGAATTTCAGGGCTTTCTCTAGCTCTAACAAATCAGAATCTGCCCTTTTTAACAAGAACCCAGTGTCCATACACCCAGTAAACTGGGAGAAGGCTAAGTCCATACACAGTACCCTTATGTGCCAGGTGGCTAGTTGCCTTGTATGATTGCTATTGTTGCCATCCTAAGAACATCTGAAAAACAACACAGAGCCTGTAAGGGCTAGGGAAGCAGTTGCCATTTTAAAAGGTAGAGATGCAGGATCCAAAAACATATGCTTAGGAACAGTGGTTGCCTGAGGCCTCAATTTGTTGAAACAAGTCAACATGTGAAGGAAAACACATTGGTCACTTTATCTATGGACCTCTTAACACTCATCAAAATGAATGGCGTGGTTTTCTGAAAATCTTGGACACCAGTAGGACTACCGTTTAAAAGTTCTGGGGGGAATAGGAAGTGGATTGAATGGGAGATGAGTGGGCATGAATGCAGTGCTCATGAGAAAAATGCACTTATGGCTAACTGCTCCCATAATTTTCATATCTCTGCCAACCTGAGAATGATCCATTAATCAGCATGCACACGGTGCCTGCATTGCAAAACATGCTGGGATAGTAGGAAGACGAGGTGGAGTTAACAGCTTCAATCTTTCCTGTAATCGATTAGATGCAGGACTATGTAAGAATATGAAATTACACCCCAATATTGTTCAAAACAGCAGATCAAACTCCTATCACAGGAAATGCGTGTCTTTTGATAGACTGTTCTAGATGAGTAAAAACCTTGAATAATAACAGCAGAGGAGGAAAAAAACTATAGTAATATTTCTTTGCACCTGGACAGCTATATCCTGAAAGAATTAGCTTTCAGCTCAAAAAGCTGAGGAGAGATTCTGATGCCC
>PITA01025456.1:0-24346 GCA_004023965.1 Spilogale gracilis
TTTTTTTTTTTTTTTTAATCCCCTTGCTTCACAGTCTGAGTACATTTGGCCTTCCTAAATGCATTTCAGAACCATGTTAATCTACTGGAAATGCCCTTATTAATATGAGGTTAAAAAAAAAAAAACAACTGCTACAAGGACGGCAGCCAGCAATGGTAGCTATACATAATTACTCAAGTCTTCATCTGAGAGGCTTCCAGACTGTTCAAGAATTCATTTGTAGAGGTTTCTAGATTTTTTTTTTCCTCAGCAGAAAATATTTTTGTTGCCTTAAAAATGGAGTATCTAGAATGGCCAAAATTAACAAGTCAGGAAACAACAAGTGCTGGAGAAGCTGCGGAGAAAGGGGAACCCTCTTACACTGTTGGTGGGAATGCAAGTTGGTGCAGCCGCTTTGGAAAACAGTGTGGAGATTCCTTAAAAAATTAAAAATAGAGCTACCCTATGACCCTGCAATTGCACTACTGGGTGTTTACCCCAATGATACAGATGTAGTGAAAAGAAGGGCCATATGTACCCCAATGTTCACTGCAGCAATGGCCACAATCACCAAACTGTGGAAAGAGCCAAGGTGCCCTTCAACAGACGAATGGATAAAGAAGATGTGGTCCATATATATAATGGAGTACTATGCCTTCATCAGAAAGGATGAATACCTAACTTTTGTAGCAACATGGACCGGATTGGAAGAGATTATACTGAGTGAAATAAACCAAGCAAACAATGTTTGATTAAGTTCGATAAACTTTCAGTGAAAATCTCTTCAGGCAAAGCACTATGCCAGGCACCTCCCTGAGACACCAGGATAAATGAACAGGGCTGTTCCTAACCCTAGGGCTTTCACAGTTAGAAGGGAAAGAGAAGCATTACTCACAAATTCTAATAAGCATAATATTAAAAATGCAGCAATATTTTTTTAAATTTTATTTATTTATTTGACACAGAGAGAGAGATCACAGGTAGGCAGAGAGGCAGGCAGAGAGAGAGGAGGAAGCAGGCTCCCCACTGAGCAGAGAACCCGATGTGGGCCTCGATCCCAGGACCCTGAGATCATGACCTGAGCCAAAGGCAGAGGCTTAACCTTCTGAGCCACCCAGGCGCCCCTAAAATGCAGCAATATTTTTAAACATCGCCAAGGAGAGAGTCTGAGACGAGACCTGCAGTTAGGGAGAACTGCAAGCACACTTTGTTTAAGCAAAGGCAGGTCTAAAATCCTTTCAGGGCTCTGCCTGCTGGTATTCAAATCAATTTCAATACCCTTCCCTTTGCACATTTCATGTAATCCTTCAGGCCCTACTCACCCTTCAAGCTAAGCCCCGGTCCTTTTTGAATCCCAGTCTAAGAAAAATGTTCTTCCCTTGTCCTGCCCTTCATCAGTACGCCTCACCTGCACTTACCATTTATACCACCTCCCGGTCCCCTCCCATTTTTCTGCCCTCAATATCCTTCTCCGAAAAATAAAATCAACTCTGATCAGTCTCTGAATTACTTTGGATACCATTTCCTACTTGCCCTAAGTTAGTGTCTGGCTCATGTGAATGCCCAATAAAAATGAATGAATGAATGTCCACGCCCTCCTGATTACTACCAAGTGCACAGAACCAGGAACCTAAATCTAGACTCTTCTGGTTCCACACTGTGTGTCTCCAGGCAAATCAAACTTTCAGAGCCTCTATTTATTCAACTACTAAATGAGTATTTTGAAGAGCCCTTTTTTTCTAAATTACTGTGATTCTGAAATTTTACCTTAATAGACTACCAGGTAAATTTGTCCACCATTCTCTCTCCCACTATTTGGAAAATGAAGTAAGAAAAACTCTTCTCCATTCAATGTACAGAAAGGAGAAATAATTTGTTAACTCTTTAATCTTTTTGCATAAGAAAACCAAACAGAAATGTAAAGCGACTTCCTTCCTTCTTTCCATCCCTCTGTCTCCATTTCTTTTTTCTTCGTTCTTTCCTTCCTTCCTGTTCTTTCTTTCCTCTGTCCTTCTTTCTTTTGTTTCTTTGGGAGTCACTCCTCAGAGCTTCTGGCTCTCAACAGGTGTAGGAGAGAAACGAATGATGTTTTGTACAACATTTACCATAAGCCAGAGAGCCCTCAGAGGCTGGCTTCGCTTCTGATCTATGCCTATGGCAATCACTCCTTGACTCTTGCCTACTCCCCACTGAATAACTATACATCACATGGAATTCTTCCAAAACAGTAAGTTCTGTTTAATATGGCATATTTAATAGGGCAATTAAGCGGCTGACTCTTGATTCTGGCTCAGGTCATGGCCATGGGGTCATGGGATTGAGTCCCATTTCAGGCTCTGGGGTGGGCATAGAGTCTACCTAAGATTCTCTCTGCCCCTCCCCCTTCTCTCTCTCTAAAAATAAATAAATAAGGATGGAACGCCTAGGTGGTTCAGTTGGTTAAACCTCCAACTCTTGATATCAGCCCAGGTCATGATCTCAGGATCTTGAGATCAAGCCCCACATGGGGTTCCACATTCAGGAGAGAATCTACCTGAGGATTCTCTCCCTCTCCCGCCACCTGTCCCCACCTCCCCAGACTGTGTGCTCTCTCTCCTTCTCTAAAAATACATAAATAAATAAAATCTTTAAAAAATAAATGGTGAATTTAATGTCAAACCTGTACATGTCCAGGCTTAAAATGGAAACAAAGATTCTAATCAAGTGTTTTCTATGAACTCAATTAGAATGTCAAGTCCACTACAATCACTACTGCTTATGAAAGGTGGGGTTGGAAGAAATTCACCGTCATAGAATTATCATGCAATTTCTTACATGTGGAGCTGATCTTTGGGGCTCACATGGGGGCTGATATTCAGGGACACAGCCATAAATGCTGGGGATTGTGGGCATAGGTGAAAGACAGGGGCAAAGACTGAGGAAGGGTCAAGTTGGAAGTAGTTACAATGGCACATCCCTGATCCCTAAAATTTGTTCAGTAGGCTGCTTACAAGTTGTGGCAAATGCATCTCACCTCAAATTTGTTTTTCTAGAAAACAACACAAACATATCTGTATATTATGAATTAGGTATATGTGAAAAGTAAGCAAAAAGGAAACTGTTTTCCGACCCACAATTGACAGAGGCTCTTTCCTCTTCTGTTCCTTTCCAGGGAGAAATCTGCAGCCATATTATCATAACAGGAGTTCACCATTTACACCAACTCTATTTCAAATCATTTCATAAACTAAAAGGCATTTTAATCACTAGTAAGTGAACTTGTTCTGTATATCTAATACCATGATTCTCAGAATGTCCAAATAATATACAATCAAGGCTAAATTTGAAATAGGCAAAAGGCTTCCTTTCTTAATGTTAAACAGGGCTTGTATTTCCAATGAGAATTATTCACAAGTTACCAGTGAGTTATTTTATTTCTCAAACACCTAACACTAGGGAACATTTTTAAATGAAGACAACTTGGAGTCCTCTCTAGGCTTAGAGCCCTTTCAGCTCAAGACAGAAGTTGGGCACCAGGGAGAGAAAGGCTCCCCACCCACCACTTCTCCTACCTCAAAAGCAAATACTTGGGTTTTGGACTAAACCAATGTAATCACTGATGGCTGTTGGTAAAAAGAAGAAGAAGAAGAAGAAGAAGAAGAAGAAGAAGAAGAAGAAGAAGAAGAAGAAGAAGAAGAAGAAGCAGCAGCAGCTGTAAAATATTCTAGAGATTCCAAGGCCTCACCCGCCCCCTGCTCAGTAGGGGGGAAAAGGGGGAAGGAGTGGGGAGAAGGAAAGAGAAAGAAAGATCCCACATAATCAGTGAGGAAAAAGTCAAATCCAAACTCCTGGGAGTTTGACATTTAACACATCTGACTTTTTTTTTTTGTCTCATGTGGGAAGATGAAGAGAGGTTTAATCTCCGAAAAACCAGTGGGAGTGGTGAGCAAAAGACCTTCACAGGATTTTGCTGAGTCCCATTTCCATAGCAGTGGATTCCAGATGCCCTTGACAGAGACAGAGGTTTTCACTATAAGATGAATAAGGGGAATGACCCAGCCGGCCACAAATTCTGTCAGCGGAAAATAGCACCTAGTCGGGCTCTGCCTACTCCTCCCACACAGGCTTGTTTAATGCTTATATCCCATGACATCCTGGTTTTGATTCAGCATAGAAGTTTACTTGCGGAGACAAAAACTATAATTCATTCACCAGGAAGTATTTTTCTCTTTTGTTGCCAAGGGCAACAATTTAAATACTCTATCTGGCGAAAACATTATTGCATTCAGACAAAACAGCAAAGTTCCTGGACACAAATGTATTTTGAAAACTTTGTATCATTCCCACTGCCTGGGAAAGGCACTACCCTCCTCCCTCCTTCCAGATCCTTCCAGGAGTGAACTAACTTAAGGGAAAGTCAAAAAGCAAACATGGCTTTTAAGTTGAATACTGACAGCCTGTTGAAATAAAATGCAGTCATATTATGTTTTGCTTATATCATGTATGATGTGCACAATGTTTATATCATCTGTTTAAATACATGAAAACATGGATTAAGTCAACATTTCTCTAACCAGCCAAACACTGCGAAAAACCGTCAACTTTTCTATAAACCCTTCAAGGTCTTCTTTCTCTTTCTTGAGCCTGTGCTCTATTCTATAGATTTTACTTGATTCTGCTTTAAAACTTCGGCATCCCTGTTGAGGAATGTGCCCGGGGCCACTTCAAAGGTGTGAGACCAGTGGCTTCATCCTTGGTTTAATGCTCTGTTGAAACCATCCTCAAAGTTTCCATAATTTACACTGAGGGTGTCCTATTTTCATTTTGCATTAGTTCTTCATGTATTTAGTTGTAGCTTCAGTCCAGGACTGTCCTCCCTAGCATCCACGTCCCTCTGATCAAATCATTTGGCCTTCCAGTCACCCCCTGTAACCGAACACCAGTAAAATGACTCCCGAGTGGCAGGATCCAGCAGACTTACCGCCCAATACATTCCTACATGAACATTTTAGAAACAAAGAAATCATCTCAGATATCGCCCACCTTGGAGACCAACCACAGACAAACACATTTAACAATTAGAGTAAACACTCCAATCAAAAGTACACAGACTTAGGGGCGCCTGGGTGGCTCAGTTGGTTAAGCGAGTGCCTTCGGCTCAGGTCATGATCCCGGAGACCCGGGATCGAGCCCCATATCGGGCTCCCTGCAAGGCGGGAAGCCTGCTTCTCCCTCTCTCACTCTCCCTGCTTGTGTTCCCTCTCAAGCTGTGTTTCTCTCTGTCAAATAAAGAAATAAAATCTTTAAAAAAAAAAGTACACAGACTTAAATTATCTTGGTAACATTCACTCTCGGATTGATAATACTGTATTTTCTCAGTTTCAGTACCATTGTTTATTTCTGAAATCAGGCTACCTCCTTCAATAGATGTATACATTTCATATAATCATTTCTCTATTTTTTTTTCAAAGAGCTGCTATGACATTGAGGATGTATATAAGAATTTCGTTCACTGTCTTTCCAGCTGCTTGCCTTACATCTGCTCTTCACTCAACTTCAACTTTTCCTTTAAGTCACTGAATATGCCCTTTTCAAGGACATCAGCTTCCAAACTGCCCAATCCAACCTACAATTCACTTTCAGTTACTTGATCATGCAGGAACTTCTATCAAAACTGACCTTTCTTGGGCGCCTGGCTGGCTCAGAGGGTTAAGCCTCTGTCTTCAGCTCAGGCCATGATCTCGATGAGGCCTACATCGGGCTCTCTGCTCGGTGGGGAGCCTGCTTCCCCCTCTTTCTCTGCCCACATCTCTGCCTATCTGTGATCTCGCTCTCTGTCAAACAAATAAATAAAATCTTAAAAAAAAACACAAAAAACAAAAAAACCTGCCCTTTCTCTTTTCCTTAAATCCTACCTTCTTTTGGTCTCCACCCTATTATAGACCCTCAGGTCTCCTTCTGTTCAGAGTAACTGGGTCACTCTCTGCTGGTTATCCTAGAATTCCCACAGCAACCAATTTCCTACAGAAAGCCCAAGATCGCCCCAGTGCATTCCCTTGGGGACAAGGTAAAAGCAGTGTACTTTCCCAAAAAATAATCTTGAAAAACAAAAGAAGCAACCCAACATATATTGAACTGAGGGCAGACACTTGGCTTTTCTACCTTGTGTACTCAATGCTTCCTAGTTCAGTATTGTTAATCCTAATTTAGATATGATATAAAAAGGCATCACATATATGGGGCATGAATACCTCGGATCACGGAATTAGCGGAATTCCAGCATGGGCAAAATACAATTAGCAGAAGTTTAATAAAGTTTAATGATTTAAAGATGTGGGACCCTTCATATCCCCCCCCCCCCCAAATCCAATGGCAAACACAGCCTAACCTTGGCGATGGTAGAAAAGATATTATGGTCCCTTGTAATAGGTATACATGATATGAAAGCAGTACTTAGAAAAGCTATCCTGATGTGATTTAAGAACAATTAATAATGCCATGCTCTTAAAGACAGAAGATGACCATCAACATCCACAAAGTTGATCATTTAATTTAGCTATGCGTAAGATTATTTGAAAGCCATTCTGCACTTAACTGTTGAGAACAACAACAGTACTTCTCCAACTTTTCCATACACAGATCTCCTGGAGATCTTGTTAAAGATGCAGGTCTGACTACAGGTCTGAAGTAGGGCTGGGATGCTTCATGGCAGAGTGTCTTCCAGGGGCTGCCATTTTGGATTCGAAAGATTAAATGATCTCTTGGGTTGTTTCTAGTTCAAATACCTTGAGGTTGGCTAATTCAGCCAAGGCTTGGCAGAAAGATCAGCGGACTGATTAGTAGGGTCACACCTCCCCCAGCACTTTTCTGTCAGTGTTTAACCAGAACTCCGGCTCCCCATCCTCCACTCTAGTCTTAAATACGCTGGACAACTATTTCCAGAGGGAATGGGGTGCTTCAGTGAAACAGAGGCCTTTGGCTTACTGTAGAGTGGGTGAAAATCTTCACGAGTTCCAAAATTAAAGACATAATAGAGGAACAAGGCCAACTGAACATCAACCAGGGAAATCTATTAAAGAAAACCATTCTCCCTCTCTCACTCCCCCTGCTTATGTTCCCTCTCTGGCTGTGTTTCTCTCTGTCAAATAAATAAAATCTTTTTAAAAAAGAAAAAAAAAAAAGCAATTTTTTTGATTTGATTCCTCAGCTGTCTTCCATCTGAAAGATGCTGCCGCTGGCCTGGTTCACTCACAGGGAAAATGATGTTGTTGAAGACATGGTGAAATGCTTACGACACAATGGTCAAATTTAAAAGAAGGATATTTACATAGGACAGGCTAATTCTGATGGAGAGTCACACTGTAAGCCTGACTGTCACAGGTCGTTGATATTCTGATCAGGTTTTTTTTTTTTTTAATATTTTATTTATTTATTCGACAGAGAGAAACACAGCCAGAGAGGGAACACAAGCAGGGGGAGTGAGAGAGGGAGAAGCAGGCTCCCCACCGAGCAGGGAGCCCGATGTGGGACTCAATCTTGGGTCTCCCGGGATCATGACCTGAGCCAAAGGGAGATGCTTAACAACTGAGCCACCCAAGTGCCCCAAAATAAGATTTTTAATACTATTATCCTTTTACTTTTTAACCTCTTCTCTATATTGTATTTTATTATGATAATCTAGGCAAGGCAAATTTATTTGACTTCGGCATGTTAGTAATGAGGAAACCAGAACCCAGACTGAACGACATTAACAGATTACTCTCAAATAAGCCACACTGACATAAATCTTCCGTTGCACATTTTCCTTTGGAACGAACCAGTAAAAATCCCACGGCCCATCTTTACTACACCCTTCACTATAGTTTGCACACGTTGCCCATTCTAAGTTTTTTGGTTCGAGTTTAGGTTGCAGGTTCCACTCAGAGGGTTTTCCCCTTCCTCAGCCCGCCCTTCCCCCACCCTTCCTGATTCTTCCCGCACCTTAGCACAGACCTCCCTCTGTTTCCTCCACTCCTCTGGCTCTCGCCCCAAAGAAGTTGGCAAGTTTAGGGGCCTCATTTGTTCCCAGGAGAATGTCAGCCCTTCTTCCAACTTCTGGGACCCTGATCCCAGGCTGCCAACACAGCATTTCTTTAAATGTGGGGTTCATTTCCTCCTGCTGACAAGTCAGACTGAGGATATCTACTGAGGTCTGCCTCACTTAAGTAGAATGGTAAGTAGCATAACATCTGAAATTTACCTTAAGATACGTTAGTATGAAGTGTGATAGTTGTGTGTGTGTGTGTGTGTGCGCGCGCACACGCGCGCAAGTGTGTGTCTTTGGTTTAACTACCCAGATGCCTCTAGTGTTAAAACTGGTGAGGGACCCCGCAGGGGTGATCAGCTGGTACTCCATCAGGAAGACTGGTCATGTTCCAGGGATGCCCACCACGCTGTCTGTTCTCTGTCTCCATCAACACCGGCATTTTGCTAATTATTAGGGTATCAGAAATGATGGGTTATTAGGGGAATTAGTGGGCTCTTAATGGCATGATAATAAGTAATACCAATGGACTCTCATTAGAGAAATTCATGGTGGTCAAGGTACCCATGTACGATAAACTATCTTAGAGAGACTTCCGGCTCCAGCATAGAAAAGAGGTTGACAAATCCTCCCCTGAAAAAAAATTATGTAATTGGACAAAATGTTTTAAGAACAACCATTTCAGCACTCTGAAATCAACTAAAGATCAACAAAAAATTGAGACGCTGTTCTTTAGTTGTTCCTTATGCAAAGCTACAAGGATTTCAGGTGGGACCAGTGGGTGAGATCCACCCGCTGCCTGGGCTGCCCCAAGCTCCCCCAGCTCCTGGTCACCGCAGTAGACTCCCCAGGCGGTACGAGCATGGCCATTAGCAGCTTCAGGGGCCTGACCGCTGGCTCCCTCTGGAGCAGAAAGTAGAAACATGGTGATGTTGTTATAGAAGCTGAAAATGCAGCAAAATACGAGCAAATGAATAAATGCATGGGGATCGCTTAAGGCCCTGCTGGCCAGTAAAAATCCCATGGCCCATCTTTACTACACCCTTCACTATGGAGTCCCAGAGAGGCAAACGACAGGCAGCTGACGAGCCAGACACGTAACAGCAATGCCCTGGAAACATGAGTGCCAAAGAAGGGCTTGATGAGCCCTCCATAGCTCCCCAGCTTTTTTTTTTTTTTAATCGGAAAAGAAGAAAACATTTAAGAAAAGAATTCAGCAAAAGAATTAAGACCAACACACTGAAAACTACAAGACACTTCTGAGATAAATGAAAGAAGAGCGAAATGAATGAAGAGATGTATTTTTTCATAGGAAGGAAGACTCGGTACTATTAGAGAGCAATTCTGCCCACACTGTTTATAGATTTGGTTTCCGTCCTATCAAAATCTCAGTTGGCATCTTTTATAGAAATTGACAAGCTGATACTTAAGGAAATACAAAGGACCTGGAACTGTCAAAGCAGTTTAGAGAAAAGTAAACAAAATTGAATGTCTTAAACTACAGATTTTAAAACTTACTATGAAACCAAAAGAATCCTGACAGCATGGTGTTTCCATGAGAAAATACATATGAATCAAGAAGAAAACAGAATCTAGAAACTGACATTTATGACAAAATGATTTTTGGCAAAATGCCAAGGGAGTTTTGTCTTTCCAACAAATGTCTGGGACCACTGTATATCTGCAGGGAAAACACGAATTTAGACCCTGCCTCCTCACCATGCATAAAAGTTAACTCAAAATGGATCACAGACCTAAATGTGAGAGCAAAACTTGAAAACTTCTAAAAGAAAATAGAGGATAGAGGAGAAAATCTTTGTGACCTTGAATTGGGCAAAGAATTCTTAAATATGACACCAAAAGAACAAAACATAAGAAGAAAAAAAATTGATAAAATGGACTTAAAAAAAAAACAAAAAAAACTTTGGTGCTACAAAACACACTGTTAAGAAAATCTCGGGTGCCTGGCTGGCTCAGTCAGTAAAGAAAGGTACTCCTGATTTTGGGTTGCAAGTTTGAGCCCCACATTAAGCATAGATATTAATTACAAACAAAATCTTTAAAAAAAGAAAGAAAAAGAAAGAAAAGAAAATCTAAAGACAAGCCATAAACTGAGAGAAAATACTTTCAAATCACATTTCTGATAAAAGACTTACCTAGAAAACATGAAGAACTCTTATAACTTAATATTCAAAAGACAGGAAAACCCAATAAAAACCAGGCAAAATATTGGAATAGATTTTTTTTTTAATTTGACAGAGCAAAACACAGCCAGAGAGGGAACACAAGCAGGGGGAGTGAGAGAGGGAGAAGCAGGCTTCCCGCTGAGCAGGGAGCCCGATGTGGGACTCGATCCCGGGTCTCCGGGATCATGACCTCAGCCGAAGGTAGTCGCTTAACCAACTGAGCCACCCAGGTGCCCTGGAATAGATTTTTTTTTTTATAAAGATTTACTTATATTTATTTTAGAGAAAGAGAGAGAGAGTATATGAGTGGGGGGAAGGGGTAGAGGGAGAAACAGACTCCCCACTGAGCAGGGAGCCTGAGAAAGGTCTCGATCCCAAGACCCTGAGATCATGACCTGAGCTGAAACCAAGAGGTAGACACTTAACCAACTGAGCTACTCAGGTACCCCTGGAATAAATATTTTTACCACAGAAGATCAACGAATAGCTAGAAGGAAATGAAATATGCTCAATAAATTATTAGGGAAATGGCAAGTTAAAACGTGAAATGCCACTTGAGAGCCACTGAAACGACTACTGTCAGAAAGAGAGTGTGTAGCGCTGGTAAAGGTGTAGGGTAACTGGAATGTCCATACACTGCTGGTAGGAATGTAAAATTGTGCAGCCACTTTGGAAAAGAATCTCCGAGTCTCTTTAAACAATTATATAAAGGGCTCCTGGGTGGTTCAGCTGGTTAAGATCTGACTCTTGATTTCAGCTCAGGTCATCATGTTGGGGTCACAAGATTGAGCTCTGGGTCTGGCTCTGCACTCGGGGCAGAATCTTCTTGAAATTCTCTCCCTCTCTCTCCCTCTGTACCTCCCCTCCTCCCCATTCTCTCCCCACCACTAAATAAATAAATAAACAAACAAACAAATAAATAAATAAATAAAATCTAAAAAAAATTTAACACAAATTTACCATATGACTTATATTCCATTCTTGGTAATTTCACTCGAGAGGAATGAAACATAGCTGCAGGGAGACCTGAATGCAAATGTTGATAGCATTATTCCTAATAGCCCCAGAATGGAAACAAGCAAATGTCCATCGACTGGTGACTGGCTCAAAAAAAATGGCTATTTGCACAACGGAATCATCTTCAGCAATCAAGTATAACAAACTCCAGATACATGCCACAACCCAGATGAACCTAGAAAATATTATGTCTTCATAATAGATAGACACAAAATAATACATACTGCATGATTCCATGCAGATAAAATTTCCAGAAACGGCAAATGTCAAAGTACAGAAAACAGATGGTTGGTTGGGGCTGAGGTGAGAGGAGGGGGGCACTGAGTGCAAATGAAAATGAGGAAACCTTTTGAGGTCTTAGAAATATTCCACACCAGATCGTGGGGACAAGTGTGTAACATTCTAAATTTACTAAAAATCGTTGCACAATACATATCTAATTGGTAGGATTTTATGGTATGTAACTTATACCCTGAAAAACTGTTAAAACACTTTTGAGTTTCTCCTCACCCTTGCAAGAGACAGGATGTAAAATCAGGCCATCTGCAGCCTTCATTCGGAAGGACATGGCTGCCACCTGAGATAGGTCCCTCACATGCCTTGGATCCAGACAATGTTTAAGGAAGGTGCAACTCTGTCAAATTCATTGCTCATGCCCTATGACCTGTTTTGGACCTGACTACTGATTAAGGTACTTTCATAATGTGTAATGTGTAAGCTACGCACATGACATCATCTAGTGGGTTAGGCTGTCACAGGACAGTGAAGCCTCATGAAACTCCAGCCTCTCAGTGGGTACCATCATTCACCAAAAAAGAACCTCAGCATTTTGTATAACAAAATTGGCTTAGCTCAGTTGGTAACAGAAACCAATGTGTTTATTTTCTCTCCTAGCTGATTCCTTCAAATATCACTTTAGAAATATTTTCTACTCAATATGAAATTATTTCCTTTACAGAAGACTGTCCAATGCATAAATTTTCAGGGGCATCTGAGCACCTAAATGAGGCGTATTTTAATTCAGTCAATTCTAATAATAAAAAAGAAACCAACGAAGCTGGAAACCACTGAAGACATAGGAGATGTTATGCTCATATTTCTAAGGAGAATAGGCCATTCTTTCACTCAGTAATAAGTGATTTTTATCAAACAAAAATCCATCTGTGGCATCAATTCTGTGTGTCTTTGTTCTGGTCCTGAGAAGGGAGGATGGCTTAGCTCGGAATGCCCGCAGGAGAGCAGCTGTTCCTCCACTTAAACAAAGTGCTCCAACGGGGAGCAGGTAGAGTTCCTTTAAACAAACCTCAACTACGAAAACAGAACTACAAGAGCTAATTAACACATGCCAACAAGGGGACGCCTGGGTGGCTCAGCTGGTTAAGTGACTGCCTTTGGCTCAGGTCATGATCCCGGAGACCCGTCGATCCCGGAGATTCGGGATCGAGTCCCACATCGGGCTCCCTGCTCGGCGGGAAGCCTGCTTCTCCCTCTCTCACTCCCCCTGCTTGTGTTCCCTCTCTGGCTGTGTTTCTCTCTGTCAAATAAATAAAATCTTAAAAAAAAAAAATCATAGTTTTATTTTTTTATTTTTTATTTTTTTAAGATTTTATTTATTGACAGAGAGAAACACAGCCAGAGGGAGTGAGAGAGGAAGAAGCAGGCTTCCTGCCGAGCAGAAAGCCCGATGTGGGACTCGATCCTGGGTCTCCGGGATCATGACCTGAGCCGAAGGCAGTCGCTTAACCAACTGAGCCACCCAGGCGCCCCAAAAATCACAGTCTTAAATCTGTACTGAATATTCACCACCAGCCATTATTTTCATTACAGAAATGTAATCCATGGTTTCTTTGTGCTGAATTGTAGATGGAAAAAAAGAATTAAAACAGATCAATAATCCCCTCAAGTTATTCAGCCCCTCCTGATTCCCAGACTCCATGGCTCTTCTCTCTCCATATTTGGATGCTATCTATGAGCACAGAAAGCATCTGGAATTATCATTTCTGACGCTAGGTGGTCCCTGATTGTGTGTTCTGGTTTACAATGTGAGTTAGGTTTCGGTCCCCAAAATGTTGGTCTACCCTCTGCCCTTGTTTAATTACCTGAATTCTTCCTCACTCCTCGTCCCAGAATCCTGTTGCCCGGTTTTCTTGATCTGGCAACCTCTCCTTTCCCTGCTAGTGCTTCCCAGGAGATGATCACTCCGCTTAGTGGCTTCCCTGACCCAAGTGCCTGCCTGCCGGATCCCTAAACAACGCCCATCGGATTCCTTTCTACTCCTGTTGCTTGTCTGAAATGGGCCTTCCGTTCACACACCCAACTAGTATTCACAGAATGAAATGGAATGCCAGGCCCCATGCTGGCGATCAGAAATAAGAACAAAACTCTCCGCCCTCCAGGACAGGCAAGTTAACAGTTACAAAACGCCCTGTGGCAGGTGTATAACGAGTTGCTATGGCAACAAGCAGGTGGAAAGCCTGAAAGATGCGGTAGAGCAAGCAGAGTATCTCAGAGGGCCAGAGGTGAAAGTAACAACCTTCCATGGACAGTGTGCTCAAGGCTCACAGAATGGAGTCCCCGCATCACACTGGGGAAACCGAGTATCTCAGAATGGCCAAAATAGGGTTGCAGACGGAGAAGAAGTCGCGGACGGGTCTGAGCACAGAGGGCCCTGGAAGTCCTACTCACGGAGAGTGAAAAGCTGTTCAGCGGCAGTGGGTGACACTGGTCAACTCCATGGGTCCCTAAATTCACCAAGACTCTGGACACCAACAGCCTCCCGGGCTCTTATCGGCCACATGAGAGTGCCATGAGCACCTGCCGCTGGGCCGGGACTTCCAGCAGAATCTGCCCTCCCCTCCCCCTCCCGAAGATGGGCCCTGGTCCAGACTCTGGTTCCGGCAGTCTGCGGTCCGTTAGTACAATACCTCCCCAGGGCCCCTGAGCTGGGAGCTGGTCTGCAAGGTCAGTACAGGGGTGTGGGCTGCCTGCAGTATATGCAGGGTATGTGTGGAGGGAACGGGGAGGGGGGGGCGGCGGGGGTGCTGCGGATGGAGAAGGAAGAATGGCTATTTCTTTGGGTGGAGCTAGGACGGAAATAAGCCAAACATGGTGAGGGGGGCAGGTAACAACTTCTGAAGGAAGGCAGGAAAAGCAAGTACACAGTGGGTCATTAATTACAGACAAGATCGGAGAAGGATAAGAGAAGTAAGTGGATAAGGACAGCTAGACTTTGTAGTCACCCGACCTGAGAAGGTAAAGACTGGAACTGGGAGAAGGAGAAACCCAGAGAAAAAAGTATCTGGGTATCTGGAGCTTGTCCATTGAGAGGGGTTGGGAGGGAGGAACATGTCACCAGATAATGCCTATACATGGAATGGATTTACTACATTTTGGATAAATTATTTAAAGAATGAAAAATAATCCAATCAACCAAACACTCAACCCTGCAAGGGTAGACCTTGTCCTCAGATACGGGATCTCGAAATGTCATATTTCATCAGGTGGGGTTTTAACGAATGAAGGTCCTTTATATGCGACAACGTCAGCAAATGGAGATTGAAACCGTGCTCATGTACCAGAATCACCACAATTAATAAACATCAGCTGAGGACTTATCTGTGACAAACACCTGTGGAGGGACTTCTGGGACACAAAGAAAGAACGGTCTTTCTCTGGGCAATGTCAGTGACACAGGCCATGAGCGCAGGGATCCCTCACAACTCTGAGGTACTTAGTATCATCCCCACTTCCCAGAAGAGGGGGAATCACATGGAACAGACATGAGGCGAGCATGGAGGGTGCTTGGGTCTGAGCGCTTGGTACCTTCACAAGGCATTAGCGTCCAGGCAACGGCAGGCTCAGTGGCCCCCGTGCCCCCATCGGCCCCCATGAAGAAGGTGGGGGCTACTAGGTACTGTATTCCTTTCCCAAGCTTGTGTTGCTGTGTGGTCGTGTTCACAGCCCATTTCATGATGTTAACTTAGTGGCTCTCAACCCTGGCTGCACGGTGGAATCCCCTATCGAGCATTTTTATAAACTTCTTCTTCTAAGATGTATATATTTATTTTAGAGAGAGCACGCAGGGGGTCAGGACAGAGGGAGAAGGGCAGAGAAACCCAAGCAGACTCTGCACCGAGCCTGGAGTCTGACAAGGGGCTCGATCCTAGGACCCTGAGACCATGACCTGAGCCAAAACCAAGAGTCAGATGTTCGGCTCACTACGCCACCCAGGTGTCCCTCCCGTGGAGCATTTTTAAAGTGCAAATGACTGAGTACCACCCCAGACCACGTAAGGGGTAGGACCTGAGCATTGATGTTATTAAAATCTAATGTGCAGCCCAGAGAGAGAACTTCTGTATTAACTGTACCTCTTCACCTGGAGCACCCCTCGGCCAGCAGGTGAGATCCGAGTGTCCCAGAAAAGAAAGGAAGCCTAAGGAAACAGACATCATCTAACAGGACGGAAGCTGCTTCTGTCATTCCAGTCGACGCTGAACACCTCTCAGCCTCCCATGGCCTTCCTTTCCCTGCACCACAAATCAGCCTATTCTCATCAATGTGAAACTATGTGACTGTAAGTAAACAAAATATAGATGGTAACATCCACCATTGAGACTTTAATCCTTCTATTTCTGCTCTGCCCATTATTGTTCATGGAGAATGTTTTTTTAATATGCACTTTTCAATTCTGTGGGCTTCAAAACAAGTACACCGAGAATGTCAAGAAATGCCTGTAATCATAGCAAGGAACACAGCTGAGAATGGAGTCCTCAAGACACACTAGCCTTTGTGTATCCCTGACTCAGCATCCCAAGATATGCTCCCTGCTTGAATGAATGAATGAATGAATGAGCAAACACAGGAATAAAAATTAGAAACTTGGAACAGAAACAATCTCACAAGAACATATTATTCCCCACTCCAAGAAGCTATTAACTATTTAAAATGCCAGCTGCCTTTAAGAAAAGCAATGGAAGCTTCCAAAGGCATTTCACATGTTAGTGAATATCTCAGACTCCCTCCATCCCACACTTCCAGAACAAAAGAATGCCCACAAATCCAGGAGTGCAGTTGTAAAGAATTGGGAAAACTAGATTTTGTACAAAAACGAAGATGGTATTTGGCTGAAGGAAGTCAGAAGGCATAGACTTCCAGCTATATTTATGTAAATATTATATATTTATTATACATAATTATACCCACAAGTCCTGGGGACATAATGTATAGCACGGTCACAGTCAATAATACTGTGTTGCATATCTGAAAGTTGCTAAGAGAGTAAATCTTAAAAGTTCTTATCACAAGAAAAAAATCTGTAACTATGTATGGGAGTGAATGTTAACTATACTTATCATGGTGACCATTTTGCAATAAATATGCAAATATCGAATCCTGATGTTGTACATCGGAAACTAATATAATGGAATATGCCAGTTATACCTCAATTGAAAAAAAAAATGCCAGAACTAGAGATTCAGAATAAAGAGGCTGGAACACTAGATAGGGGAATTGTGAGGGTGGGGAAAGAGCGCTAGCCCACGACAGGGCACAGTAACGGGGATAGAAGGTAAACTGAGGGGCAGAGAGAGTTGTGGAAATAACGATTTAAACTAGAAACCCAAAAGAGTCAGCTTGAAGACCAACTGGAAAGTTGTGCCTTTCAAGTCCTTGTACCTCTGGATACCAAAATCGGAATAAGGTTTTTGGACACACAGATTCCAGATCCCACATTGCCCTGCAAATGCTAGTCCCTTGGGTGAAATGAAACATAGGCGCCTAGGGGAACTCATGCCTAGCACTCCTGGCTGGAGTGGCAACCCAGGGGCTGGGTAAGGGCTTTACGGCTGTTAAGCTCTGAAACAACTGTGGGGGCGCCACTCTCCCGCTGCCAAGGGCTCAGGTCTGAGCAAGAGCACCCTCTACCCTCAAGTCACCTGTGTATTGAAAGAAATGCTCGGGGGCGCCTGGGTGGCTCAGTTGGTTGAGCGACTACCTTCGGCTCAGGTCATGATCCCGGAGACCCAAGATCGAGCCCCACATCGGGCTCCCTGCTCGGCGGGAAGCCTGCTTCTCCCTCTCTCACTCCCCCTGCTTGTGTTCCCTCTCTGGCTGTGTTTCTCTCTGTCAGATAGATAGATAGATAGATAGATAGATAGATAGATAGATAGATAGATAGATAAAAGAAATGCTCGGGCTAAGAGTTTGATTTTGCTGGGGAAAAAAATCCTTCTTTTGGACCTCACCTTATAGAATTCTAGACAAGCCATCCAAAAGAGGACCAGACAGCATCTTCTTTATCGTCATAGAGAACTTCTTGAGCTTCTAGCAGGAAGTTAAGGGGCAATGGAACAAAATGTAGGAAACACTTCAGGCAATGGGGAAATGACAGCGTTTTTCTATATATGCTCATGGATCTAAATCTGACATTCCCACCAGCCACGCAGGAGGCTCTCCGGCCCAAGAATTTGAGCCACACTGTCTGCTAGGCCAACAGATGAGACTTCAAAGATACTTCAGGAATGAAGAGATGCAAACTTCAATCCCTGTCTTATCACAAAAAAACAGAGCAAATGCAGAAACAGTCCAGTTGGTCGAGTCATAATGACAAGGCTGGCCTAGGGCAGTAAGGCACAGAGCATGCACGGGTGGTCAGGCAAGGCTTTAGGTAAGAAATGGGGATGCAATTCAGATAAGGGAGTAATAGGGACAAAGCATGCAGCTTGTAGTCAGAGAGGAAGGAGGCACTGGGCCTGGAGAAAGGCGTGGCTAAGGCTCCGTCGCCAGGACTGACCGGAGGGATTATGGAGTGTCATGGCGGTGGCTGGACGGGAGCTGGATGAAGCAGGGGGCAGGACGAAGGCAGGAGTCCAGCGGCCTGAGCCTAACTGCAGTGTTAGACCAGCTTAGGAGAAAGTGTGCGGGCCTCAGACAGTATTACAAGTGGCTGATTATATGGGCGCCTGGGTGGCTCAGTTGGTTAAGTGTCCCACGCTAGATCTCTGCTCAAGTCATGATCCGGGGTCCTGGGATCAAGCCCCGAGGTGACAAACAAACCCCCAATGGCTGGTCACAGTCAACTCAGACAGCTGGTGACTATTTGGACAGTAACAGAGAAAAACAAAAGTTTTAAAAACAGGAATTTTTTTAAAGGAAGGAACGAAAAAATTCAGGGAGACAAAAAAAATTCAGGGGGACAATTTGGACAAGGGGACAAAAAATGTAAAGGAAGACAAAGACAAGGGAACAGAAAGAATGTCATAAACTGGGGAAAATCCAGAGGGAAGGCACAGGAGCAGGTCCTCCTGCTGCATCCCCAAGGTAACAAGATAATCACTTTTGTTGGCAAAATTCTGTCACTACAAAAAGGTTGGAAGACATTTATTATTTTTTTAAATATTTTATTTATTTATTTGACAGAGAGAAACACAGCGAGAGAGGGAACACAAGCAGGGGGACCGGGAGAGGGAGAAGCAGGCTTCCCACGAGCAGGGAGCCCGATATGGGGCTCGATCCCAGGTCTTTGGGATTATGACCTGAGCTGAAGGCAGATGCTTAACCAATTGAGCCACCCAGGCGCCCCTAGGTTGGAAGACATTTAAATGTGTGCTATGTTATTACATAGCCTTGTTATGTGAGGGTGTTCCCCGCCCCCCTGCTAAATATTCTCTCTTAACTACAAATGATGGGCTACACTGTAGAATCATCTTTATTGTCACAGAGAATTTCTGAGGTTCTCGCAGGTGGTTAAGGGACAATGGGACAAAGTGCAGGAAATACTTCAGGCAATGGGGAAACGAGGGCATTTTCTATACATGCTCCTGGATCTAAATCTGACATTCCCACCAGCCACGCAGGAGGCTCTCCAGCCCAGGAATTTGAGCCACACTGCCTGCTAGGCCGACAACTCAGACTTCCAAAATAGTTCAGGAATGAAGAGATGCAAACTTCAAATAGTAAATTCAGAAAAGAAAAAAAACAAAAGCATGCATACAAGCTGAAGCCAGGATCTCATGTATTTCCACACACTGCAGTTTCTGGATGAACACTCTGAGATAAATGCTTACCTAGGCAAGAATGTCATCCATCGGGCTGATTGGGATTCTTACTGCCTCCATTGTTTGTCTCCCGCCCCGAGCGAGACAGACACAATCGCTGGGAACAAGTTAACCCAAAGAAAGCTCTCCTGATCCAGTCTTGAAGACAAAAAGACACAAGTGGAGGGATTCTGAGCTATGAAATCATTACTCTGGCCACGGACTGTCACCTTCAACATGGAGTGCAGTCCATGTAAATACAGTGAACCCAGCTGTCCCTGTCGTGCGGGGAGCTTTGGGCCGAAACAGCTCGCTGGCTGGCATGTTCCAACACAGCCCGAGTTCATGACCTTAACTCAATTACTTCTTATAAAGGTTTTATTTTTTCTCCTCATTAATTTTGAAATGCCTTTATTTATTTACTCAATTGTCCTTGGAGACATTTTAGTATTTGGAAAACAAAACAAGCAAGAGAATTATCTACAAGCATGTAGATAAGTTAGAACATCTTTCTCAGGAAACTAGTTTCTCTTGGTTATCCAAACATTTCTAAGGAATGTGACGAAAAACGTCATCTAGGTCCAACATGGAGAGTTCTCTCTGGTTGTCTTCAGCTAATTTCTATATTCAAAGTGCAGACTTACTTTATTCACTGGGAATTGTTTTCAAAAATTTTATTTTTCTATGTCTGCCATAGATGTTTCAGTAACTAATCATACTTAGTTGGTAAAATAAATAACACACTCTCCTGAACTTTTAGTAGAATTATTCTCAAACTTGACTTCTCTGTATCATAAATCTCCTAAGGTATCTTTTAAAAAAATATTTAGTGCATAAGGAATAGCTTGTTAATATATGGTAAACGGGACTTTCAGAATGAGTACAATGTCATGAAATCAACTGGTGACCTAGTTTTTAAATTCCACAAGATCTAGGAAAACACTGCTCTTATACCTTTCTGTCAAAGACCATGTTGGAAGGGACAAGTTGAAAGGTGACAAGTTTATAAGTACATACATCCATTAAATGATGTGTAAATTCCCTGCAACAGGCCTACTGAAGTATTAGAATGGGGAGTGGGCACTGGAGAGAGGAATCCTTTTCCATGTTTTGTCAGGAAACAAGTGGGGCCTCCCTTAGACCATTACCGAAGAAGTAGGTTCCACGAAGAGCCATCTATGGAAGAATACACAAGAAGCCAAAAGTAGTGGTTGCCTCAAAAGAAGGTGACAAAGGTCAAGACCTAACCTTTTTCTATAGACCCCTTAGTACACTTTGGGTTTTACACCCTGGGCCTGGGTTACCTATACAACAAAATGTTCTCAAGTTACTTGATGCATAAGCAAAGATACCCATTTCATTTTGGCTCAGCAGAGATAGGTGGCTATTCACTGCTGGGAACATTGAAAAGCAATGCCCGTGCAGAAGTGGATAAAATGGTCCCTGCCCAAGTCAGTGGGCAAGACAGATTGACCAGACAAGTGCTCACACTACCATGATAAGTGGATACGTACAACAGCACTAAGTGGAGAGATGGTCAGGAGTTCGGGGAAGAGCATCGAATAAATACTTCAGCATCGGGGGACCAGGAAGGTTTTCTAGGGCGTTAGAACCTAAAACAGTAGATTTGTCGGGCACTTCACAGCCTGCGTGGAAGGAAACACTAGTTGCCTATGAGTAGGTACAAGTGTCTTAAAATAATGCCCTTCAGCTCTGGGGTAACAGGCCAGCCGGGGTCCCAGGCTCCCTGGTTTACCTCTACTCCCACCTCGTGTGATTTTGTGTACACATGTGAAAATGTGAGGGGTGTGGGTGGCACCAGTCTGAGCCCCCCTAAGGTGCTGTTTCTAGAAAAATCACAGCGGCAGGAGAAGGAAGGAGAGGAAAGGAAAGTTTGGCAAGAGAACCATCACACATTTCGTGACAAAAACAAACAAATCCTGAGCCTAGTCAGCAGTGGGAACCAAAAAAATGGAGATGGATCACACAGATTTTCAGGAGGTAAATCCAACCATCAACAAAGCCCTGAACAACCAAATGAATGTGGGCAATGAGAGAGGGCGGGGTGCCCAGGATGGTGAGCGCCCCTGACAGGCAGAACAGTAAGGGCCATGGCCCGGGATCCTACGCCGTCACACTAGGTCGTGCCCAACGTCATGGCAGCATTTTCACGTGTTATTTAATCATGTGAATCCTACCCATTTTATAGACAAGAAGACTCACATTCAGAGCTGTTACGGTGTTAACCAATGTCATGGCTCATTAGAGGGGCAGGCCTGGTATTTAAGCCCAAGACTATTTGATTCCAAGTCTAGACTCCAAATTTTATAACAATAATGCATCCCAGAGACTCTAGCTCCAAAGAGGGCCTCCCCCATAGTTCTGTGTAACATAGTAACAGTGACGCTCCTAGATAATGTATTTCGGCCGGGAACCCTGTCCAGACACTGTTCTGACACTTTTCTTGCATTGTTTCATCTCATCATTAACAGCCTCTCCAGGGAGGCCCCATTATTATTCCCAGTTTGTAGACACTGATACACAGGAAAATTAACGTGCCCAATTTCCCCCAGCTAGTAAGGCCCAAGAACAAAACATATAAAGCTTAAAGGTATAGCTTGTCACCCCTCCCCCTATGGTACATCAAATATACTATAGATGATAATGAATATCGATATGGCTTTATGAACAAATTAATATAAAATGGTAGAGTGTTTCAAGGCTGATTACTTTGAAATAAATGGGTAGATAAACATTTTATGATACTTGGTTACAGAGCAGTGCATTTCTAGGAGCGGCACAAGGCATTACGAACATATATGTGTGTACTTCATATCTTTGTGGCATTTGAATTCTTCATGAAGTCATATTAACTACAGCAGTAGGCTTCATATTTAATGTCAGGAAGGGAAAAGGAGTGGACCAAAGTCCAGGATATGCAGAAGGTGGGCAGTGATGTTTTTACTACACATATCCTTGTTTCCAACTGCTAAGTCCAATGTTACTTTATTTGCCCTCACATGGCAAGACAGAAGAGAAAAATGTGCCTTCAGGCACACATGCTCTACTGTGGAGTGATGCCATATTGAGAACGAAGTGCATGTTCTTCTATTTACACAATAGATTTTTTTTCCTCTCTACTTGGAACTATCTATTTTTACTTTTAAAAAAGAAAGGATGATTAAAAACAGAAAAGCTCAGGAGCCAACCTATAAAGCAATTATAATTCTATGTAATTGCCAGCTGTGGACTTAACACAATACTATTTTAAGAAACATCCCACCTCTTATTCTAACCCCAAGGAATAACTCATGTTAAACAGGTTACATTTCAAAGTCAGTGAGCCCCTGGGTCCTATAAGAGTTGTAAAGTAATCCAGAGAGACACAGTACAGAGGTCTGCTAATAATGGGAGTGCTGTTAGATAATGATCATTTTCAAAAATGTAGGCACAGATTAGCCAACTCAGCAGTGCTACCGGGGAAGATGATCATTTACGTTATATAGGTAGAGCACGAATTATTTCTTAAAATGAGAACTCCCTCAAAGGTGCTTGTTAGGAAGCCTGGTGTTGGCTGATGGGGTGGGAACCGGCAAATGCGGAAGGCTGTGGGAAAGAATCAAAGACTCCCCCCTCCCCCCCCCAGTGGTTTTCCAAGGCATCTTAAGCAGGAAAACCCCATGTGGTCCCACTTTCTCCAAACACCATTCATAACCTCCCAGGCCAAGTGCTTGGCTCCAAGGGGCAAGAAAAACACTGGGGGCATCTCCTCCATCTAGGACTTTCAATTTCTTAGAACAATAAAGCTGAACTTAGCGGCTTTCTCCCCATCCTGTGGGAAACTGGGGCTCCTTCAGCAACCGGAGAGAAAGGAGCTGGGCTTGCAGTGCCAGAGCCTTCCCTCCCTAAAGACCGGCTCCTCTCTCCAACGCGTAACTATGTTAATTCCCTCTGCGTCCCAACGCTACTCCGCGCAGAGCAGGCCCTGGGTACTCAAAGCTGTGTGGCTAGCTCCGGTCCAGTGCATTCATCACAAATGCCTGAGTGAATGAGACGGACACGTCTCTGTAGAGTTCACAACTCAGCACAATGCCCAAACGCACATTTTTCCCACGAGGGCATTTTGCATTCTGCCTACTTTTGACCTGTATATATATATTTTTAAATGAAATGTGTATTTGTGCGGATGTGCCCACAGTCATACGTGCACACATTACGATGCAGACAACAAGTATTGTGACCGCGTAGCCAACTAGAAAGGGACGCCGGCAAGACTCCACCGAGTCTCCACTGGGTCGAGTGGGGAATGGAGTGGTCTGCAGAAAAGGAAAAAGAGATTCTCTTTCTCCCTCCGCGCTGATAAAAGCCTTGAGAATTTGCTTGGGGTTTCCGTTCTCCCCAAACCTTGCTAGGAGGAACGCTGCACTCCTGCAGCCAGAAAGCGTGCAAAGTCATCCCTTCGCGGGCTCTGTCACCCCAGGGTGACCGTGGTCTAACCCTGCTCGGGGAATGAGCCTGTTTGGCCACCTCGGGGACTGCACAGAGTGCCCTTTCGGAAGGCGAATCGGGGGCCAGGACGCCGTCTGCGAGCGAGTACCCACGGCTCAGGACAGCCGGCTAGGGGCCCGCTTCTCACCACGGTCTGTCCCCAGGAGCCCACCTGGGCCGCGAGCGGCTCCGAGGAGCCCGCCCGTCCCGTGCGCGTACTAGCCGGCTTTCCAAGGCAGGACAATGAGGGCGACTCCCGAGGACGCCTTTCCCATTCATTCCCCGCGTCGGGTCAGCAGCCCGCATCCCCGCCCGCCGAAGCTCGGGAACTGCAAGCTGGGGACCACTGTGGGGTCGCAACCCCCCTCCCGCAGCTCCCCCTACTCCGCGCCGCTCACGCCAGCCGCGCTCCGGATCGCAAAAAAAAATCAAAATAAACGGAGTGGAACCCCCCCCCCAACCTCCCCACCCCCGAGCCCAAGGAGTTTCCAGCCCAAGGGTCTGATTAGCGGGCTGCGTGAGTCTCGGGTGGCGTCCCCAGCGCTTTCCCGCCCGGCCCAGCAGAGGCTTCCCAGCGGACGCGCGAGAGCCCCACGTGTGCGATTACCCCGTGCGAGGTGAACGAGGTGCGCGCAACAACC